>JACCIX010000678.1:47500-63967 GCA_025506515.1 Flaveria trinervia | reverse complement strand
TGTACGTATGTTTGTATGTATGTTTGTATGTATCTATGTGTCACACACCGCTAAGAGCGGAAACACGGGGGCGTAACGAGACGGGAATCGTCATAACACATGGTAAGCGATAGAGATGCAATAATAAAATGATGACAAGCGTGTCATGACGACAACCGACAACAAGGGGACTTGTGTCGTGTTTAGTCAGTATTCACGACAACATAGCCATAAGCATAAACATGATATAAAATAAACATAGATAATAACATTGTACGCAATTCCCACAACCCGGGAACAAGTTACAAAGTATAATGTTGTTTGAAACAGTTACAACAATTGTTTTCAAAAAGACAAGTTTAGCCGAAAATGCATCCTAGGGTCTCCACTAAGGCAGCACCCCTAGAACCTCAGCTAGCATGATCACCTGAAAAGATATGCTCAAAATGGTCAACATGATTGTTGGTGAGCTCACAGGTTTAAGTAATAAAAGTGTAAGTGATGCTGTATAAAGTAAATGATATGGAATACCGTGAATACAGTTATATACACAAGTAAAATCACATGACATGAGCTTTGCAACCAAACCTAGCGACGTACACAAAGAAATTGTCGGCATATATTCACCCAAGGCCCGTACCTGGCTATTGTTGGTACTAACTAGTATACCAACACGAGGGTGGGGGTGTCAACCAGTAGTACTACCAATACCTAACCGTCGGTTCCCACACTGGAATTAAATAGTTGCAAAGATAGAACCACACAGCAGACCCAAGCATGTATCAGATAAGTACGTGCAACACAGTATCACATTGATTCCTTATATGAAAATTGTATGTATGTTGTATAGCATAGAAAACGGGCGAGCATACTTTTCTCCCATGTTGTAAATGTTTGTTAGATAGTATAAGCATAAAAAGGGGCCACGAAACTCACATGTTAAGTGGTAAGTATGAAAGGTGGAGATTTCCAACAGTTGAATACAATGATAGGTCAAACACCTATTGAAAGTTATTGTCAAGTGTTAATGACATATATAAAGCGATAGTAATGTTTGGTCGGTTCGGGTTGTATCGGTTCGGTCGGGGGTGGCACACACACACAAGCGGACACACGTATGAGATTTTATGTAGATCCAAGTACTACGAGTAGTCGTCATTGCTTATGACATCCTTGTAAAGATCTCATTGTTATGAAAGATGACACTTGTTAAGTATTTGTAGTTTCAAAAGAGGTTGTCGGTAATTGTAAAATGTTAGGTTTATTTCAATTGAAAAAGTATGTGCATGTTAATAGCGTTGACTTTAATCTTTGGGGTCAAGCAATGACACTTTTACTGATGTGCCTATCATCATCAGATGCTCAAGGGATATTCACACACATCATCAGACACGCAACAGGACTAGACGCTCGACCCACGTTCCATTCGTACGAATCAACCTTCAATCCTGCGAATCAGCTACTTTCGTACGATTGAACCTTCATTCGTGTGATTGGACTCAGTCGCACCACACAACACACACATTCGCACGACCCAACCTCCATGTGCACGAATCAACCCTCAATCGTGCGAATTAGCTACTTTCGTGCGATTGAACCTTCATTCGTGCGATTGGACTCCAGTCGTTCGAAACACGCACAATCGAATACACTCAGTCGGTCACCTGACTCAAACGCACACAAACACACAGTCGCACGACATGCCTAGTCGCACAACTCAGTCACACGATTGACCTAGACGCATGATTCAGTCGCACGACTCACTCAGTCGCACGGCTCAATCGCATGACAGACCCAGTCGCCTGAATTGCAGAATCGCGACTGTGGTCGGGCTGAGCAGCCCCCGAGATGCTCTATCGCGGGTTTTATACCACGAGGACTTCCAGAAACACTCAACAAACATACACAAACATGAAACACAAGCAGAAAGACCTCACACGCACCACAGACCTCATGTGCTCGGATGAACCCGAGCACCCGAAACCTAGAAATCGCAGCAGTAAAAGTGAACAAAAAACGGGGTTGAACAAGGTTGTCTACCTGCTAGGAACGCGTATACACGATGATAACCAAGATTTGGCAGTGAAAACGCGACAACGTGACGATTTTTGGTGCTAGATCGAGAGAAAAAGTGGAGAAAAGGTTGAAGGTGAAGAAGATGAAGATGACGATAAATGGCTGGGAATGGGGTTTATATACCAGCCCAGGTTTGCATAATACAAGTTTAGTCCGTGCACTTAGCCCCCGAGTTTTCCCAAATTTGGTTCGGTTGAAAAAGAACTGTATAATGTTCGTTATATTACGGTAAAAGTGTGTTAATGGAATTGATAGCCTAAAATGGTTTAATTAATGACAATGGTCGAAATTAAAAATGATATATTTGGTGGTAATGGTGATGAAATTTATAAAGTTTTATGCTTAACACACGTTCTCGAAGGAAGTACAGGCACAAGGGAAAAATAAGCAGACATGATTCCGTAAAGCAGGAGTTCATGAGAAAAGGAAGATTAATTAAAATATTTCTATGTATTTATGTCGTTCGACGGACCTTAAGGTGACGGATGCCACAGTATCCCCAGTTGATGAGAGAGTTCGTCCCGAAATTCAGCTGGAGTTAGGTCAAGAGTGTCATCCACGAATAAGTGTGGGTATTTGAGTTTCATTTGATCTTCCCGTTCCCATGTAAACTCTAGCCCTCGTTTCGAATTCCACCTTACCGACGCGAACATTGGTATTCTGCGCTTCAACTGTTTGACTTTACGATCCATGACCTCAATGGGTTCCTCAATAAAATGAAGCTTTTCGTCGATTTGGATATCGTCAATGGGTATGTGAAGTGATTCGCCAGCCAAACACTTCTTGAGGTTCGACACTGGAAAGTATCATGCACACCGTGAGTTCTTGTGGTAACTTAATCGGTAAGCCACTGGACCAATTCTTTCTGTAATCTCGAATGGTCCAATGTATCTCGGGCTAACTTCCCTTTCTTTCCAAACCGAACAACTCCTTTCCAAGGAGAGACTTTGAGTAACACTCGGTCCCAACGTTGAATTCTAGAGGCTTTCGACGATTGTCAGCGTAGCTCTTTTGGCGATCTCTAGCGGCTTTCAGTCTATCTTTGATTGGAAGATATTGTCGGTTGTTCCGGATGATCTCGGGCCTGTTAGCTGGCTTTCACCAATCTCGGCCCAGCAAAAGGGTGATCTACACTTCCTTCCGTACAACGCTTCGAACGGAGCACACAATGCTGGTGTGGTAGCCGTATGTATGAGAATTCAATCAATGGCAAAGAGTATCCCAAACTACCACCAAGTCGATCACACACGCTTCAGAATGTCTTCGGCGTTTGTATGGTTCGTTCACTTTGCATCTGTTGGAGGGTGATAGGCGGTATCTCATGTCTATCTAGTGCCCATTGCTTTCTGTAGTGTTTGCCAAAATCGTTGAAGTAAATCGGCGTCCTGGTTCGGAGATGATGGACACCAGGCCTCCGTGTCTTGTCATGCCCTCCTTAATGTACATCTCGCCGACTGTCATTTTGTAGTATTCTCGGATTGGCAAGAAGTGTGCTGATTTCGTCATTCGATCCAATACGACCCATATCGAGGATGCCCGTGAAGGATTCTGTGTGCCCAAGACACTTAGAATATTGATGTGGTTAGTACGTAATGATCCAAGTCGGGTTATACCCAATAACAAGCTTAGCAAACACCAATTAATATTTAATTGATGATATGATCATGCAATTAAATATTTACACCAATTTAGAAAATAGGTTTTCTAAAAGAGTTGCATATGAGATGGAACAATTTATTAGGATATTTTGTTCAATGAGTTATTTGTAATTTATTTAAATTAGTTAAATAATATTGCAAAACTTATAATGGAGTGACTAGATTATACAATCAAATGGTTACTTGTATATGTGTCTAGTTAAAAGGACTAGTTAACTTGTATTATGTGTTATAATTTTAAGAGGGAATCTCTTAAAATTTAAAACACATGGCTGCCCCCTTGTTGCATTCTCATTGGACCTTTTGTTTTGAGACTTGCAACTCTTAACTAGCAATCACTCCACCTCTAACATCACATCCATTCATGCAAACAAAAATCAAAAGACTCTCTCCTCTCTCTTCTCTCTCGGATTTGAGACTGCAGAATTTGGAGTTTTTGGTTTGATTTTGGTGAACTATTCCTAGCAAAAGTGGTGTGTGCTTCACAAGGCTTGGGGTATAAGCACTTGAGGAATCCTCCTTGAAGTCTTGGCCAAAAGAACAAGCATCAAACACCTCATTTTGGTCGACATTTGCTGCTGGAACAAGGTAGTTGTCACAGCTTGTTCAAGCTGTGATTTTATGTACGTTTATGTATTGTCATAGCTTGTTTCATTCACATACATGATCCTTTTGTTTGGGTTTGCTTTTCTACATTAAATGGACACTAAGAACATGAAATATTCAGCTTATAAATGGGTTTTAAAGCTATATATATGTCCGCTGCGTTTTTCTGAAAGTTTAAATGGTTTAAACATGGATTTTGTGTTCTTGCAAACCCATCAATGGCATCTAGAGCCGGTTATGTGGATGACTTGCTTGTGTTGTTCTTTAAAATTGGTTTTAAAGGATGTTTATAGACATATTTTAGGCTGTTTTGGGCTGTTATTGTTTGGTTGAATGATTCCCCAACTTTCAAGGTCATATCACACATGCTAGTGATTAGATCTTGAAAGATACATATCTTGATGTGTTGATTGTTTGGACAATATTTAAAACCAAAAATTTCAGTTTATGTTGGCTGAAATTTGGTGGTTTTAAAAGGGGTTTCATTAGATGTTTTGATGTTATGATCATTGGATGATAAAGTGCATAACCTAGCCATTGACCTTGTGATGTTTGGATGCTTGTGTTGGTTGTATTCATTCATTCAATTGGTTGTAATTTTGTTTCATTATTTGGGTTGTAATTATTCATTCATTTGGGTTGTATAGATTAGGTGCATTTCTTTTATTAGAAAAATGTATTAGGATACAATTTTGTAAAAGGAAGATGCACAAGTTCAAGACCCGAAGATGGACATCAAAGACATGGAACTTGAAGCATATGGATGCAAGTTCAAGTGGGGTCCAAGATGACCTGCATTTTGTGATTGTTTTCAACCTTAGAAAAGACCTTATGACAACACTTGTGATGGCAAACAAGTGTTGTCAACTTAGTAGCTATGGTTATGCACTCATGTTTGTATATATATGCTTGTTTGATTGTTTGGTTTGTATTTGAATATTCATAACAAATCATTAACAAACTTAACAAGCTGAAAATGTTGGTTCTTTAAAGTTAATAAAAGTTATTAAATGGTTTAATGATTTTAAAGATTAAAATTGGTTTTAATCTAAGAACCATAGGGTACCTTGTATTTGAAAGCATACAAATACAAGTACATAGAGTTTTCTAAACTAGAATTAAGAAATCTCTAAAATTTTAAAAACGAGATCAACACCGTCCTTTACACAACACTTGAGTCACTTGGGAACTCTTAGTGGGATAAAGGTCACCTAACCATTTTGAGGGAACTTGTGATTTGAGGTGAGAATGCCTTACTTATGGGATAAAGGTCACCTAACCATTTGTTTTGGCAAACTCACACGTGGGTGTAAGTAGGATGTCTTGATTTGCAAACCATGTTAAATGGATCACCTACAATGTGGTTTCCAAATGGTGTTGATGGGATTTACATGCCGACTTTACATATGATGTTCAAGAGTCGATCCCATACCTCTAGAAGTTGCAAATGGTTGCAACCGTCAATCGTTGACCACCTTATTAATTTAAATCGTGGGATAAAGGTCACCTAACCACAATTTAAATGTAATGTTGGGTTCTAGATTTTAATATATAATTGACCTTAATAGGCATTAATTATTAAAATTGATAATATCGAAAATACTAAATAAAACTTTATTAAATTGATAATATCCGCGTCCAAACCAATCTTTACGAGCGATCCTCCAAAAGGAACGTCTAAATCACAACAACTTCATCGATTGGTATCAAAACTTGAGAATCGTTCTCAAGCAAGAGAGAAGATCGTACGTTTTAGACGACCCTATCCCTGATCAACCTAGCGAGGATGATGAGGAGGCCTTCAATGATTGGCTAAAGTACACTGAGGACTCCGTCCAAGTGTCTTGTCTCATGCTAGCGAGCATGACTCCGGATCTCCAAAAGGAGTATGAACACCACGGGGCTTATGACATGATAACCCAGCTGAAGGAAACGTTCCAACAGCAAGCGAGGGTTGAGCGTTTCGAAACGGTTCGAGCACTCCATGCATGTCGTATGGACGACAACCAATCTGTTTCATCTTATGTACTTAAGATGAAAAGTCATATTGACCGCCTCGAGAGGCTTAATTGTCCCGTCTCGAAGGAATTGGCCACGGATTTGATCCTCAATGGCCTTACCAAAAGGTTCGAGACATTCGTGTTGAACTACAACATGAATGCTTGGGATAAAAGCATTGGTGAGCTTCACTCAATGCTCAAAACGGCCGAGGCGGCCATGGGTAAAAGGGTTTTACCCGTTCTCACCATTAATGAAGGTGGGAACAACAAAAGGCCTCGTCCCGCACCCAAGGCAAAGGTTGCCAAGGGTAAGGGACCCGCTTGGGGAAAAGGGAAAGGGGTGGCAAGGGTGCCACCCAAACCACAAGAGAAGAAGCAAAAGGTTGCTACAAATGACCCATGCTTCAAGTGTGGGGAGATTGGACATTGGGCAAGGAATTGTCCTGTCCATCTCCAAGAGTTGAAAGCCAAGAGGGATGCCGGCAGACCTCAGGTACAATATACATGATTCATATTGATCTTAATGTTGCATCTTCTAACACATGGGTATTGGATACCGGATGTGGAACTCACATTTGCAATTTGTTGCAGGGGTTCACAAGAAGTAGGGACTTCAAACAAGGGGATGTTAGCCTCTTCATGGGAAATGGAACTAAAGTCTTAGTTGAAGCTCGTGGAGACTACATCCTACGACTTCAAGTGGTTTGGAAGTTATTTTGAAGAATGTTTTGTATGCTCCTAGTTTGACTAGGAACATTATTTCTGTATCCCATTAAGACATTATGATTATGTATTATCTTTTATTGAAAATGATATTCATGTTTCTTTAAATGGTATGTTCTATTTTAAAGCTATTCCAATTAATGGTATTTATGAATTGGTTCATGAAAATACTTTAAATAGTTCATTGTACCAAACTAACACCAAAAACTCAAGTTGGACTTAAGTGATACCTATCTTTGGCATTGTCGTCTTGGTCATATAAACAAGAAACGTTTACAAACACTTCAAAAGAATGGTCTTTTAAAAACAAATGAATGTGATTCATTTGATGTTTGTGAGTCTTGTTTACAAGGTAAGATGACTAAGGCACCCTTTAGTGGAACTACCGAAAGGGCAAAAGATTTATTAGGAATCATACATTCGGATGTAGTCCTTTTAAGCCAATGACTAGGAATGGTGAAAGATACTTCATTACCTTTACCGACGATTATAGTCGCTATGGGTATGTGTACTTGTTAAGGCACAAAGACGAAGCTTTTGAAATGTTCAAAATCTTCAAAAATGAAGTAGAAAATCAACTCAACAAGTCAATTAAAATTCTTCGTACCGATAGAGGAGGTGAATACCTAAGTGATGCCTTTCAAAATCATCTTAGGAGTTGTGGGATTGTCTCACATCTCACTCCACCTGGAACACCACAACATAATGGTGTGTCTGAGAGGAGGAATCGAACCTTATTGGATATGGTCCGATCTATGATGGCTAGAAGCACATTACCTCTATCATTTTGGGGTTTCGCTCTGCTCTCCGCGGCCCGTATTCTAAATATGGCCCCAACCAAAAAGGTGGAAAGGACACCTTTGAGATATGGCATGGAAGGGTTCCATCCCTATCATACTTAAGGGTTTGGGGTTGTGAGGCTTATGTTTAAACTCCCACCCCAAACAAATTGGAAGTCCGATCCACCAAGTGTATCTTTATTGGATATCCTAGAGATTCTATGGGATATTATTTCTATGATCCACTGGAACAAAAGGTGTTGTTGCCAGAAAGGGTGAGTTCTTAGAAGCAAAGTTCCTTATGGAAGGAGCTGGCAGTAGAACAGTGGATCTTGAAGAGGATCAAGAACCACAACCCGATATACGTTTGGTTGAAAGTAGCACTCAACATGAGGATGTTGAGGATGATCAAGGGGTTGATCAAAGACACACAAGACGTTCGCAGAAGTGCTAGAATTAGTAATCCGCCTGAAAGATACGGATTTTTCATGGATGGATGCTATGTGATAGATTCTGATGAACCAACCACATACCATGATGCAGTGTCCAATACGGATTGTGACAAATGGCTTGAAGCCATGAACGTTGAGATGCAATCCATGTATGACAATCAAGTATGGGACTGGTTGTACCACCTCTTAACTCCAAAATAGTTGGAAGTAAGTGGGTTTTTAAGAAGAAAACGGATATGCATGGAAACTTGGATACTTATAAAGCTAGACTTGTAGCAAAAGGTTTCACTCAAACTCAAGGGGTTGATTATGATGAAACCTTCTCACCTGTTGCGATGCTAAAGTCTATAAGGATATTGTTTGCCATAGCTGCTCATTATGATTATGAGATTTGGCAAATGGATGTCAAAACCGCTTTCCTAAATGGATATCTTGAGGAAGATGTCTATATGGTTCAGCCTGAAGGTTTGTCGATCCAAAACATCCTAATAAAGTATGCAAGTTAAAGAAATCAATCTATGGATTGAAACAAGCATCGAGAAGCTGGAATCATCGTTTTGATAAGGAGGTCAAGAAATTTGGCTTCATCAAAAACGCTGATGAAGCATGTGTGTATAAGAAGGCTAGTGGGAGCACAATAACTTTCCTAGTATTGTATGTGATGACATACTGCTATTTGGAAATGACATTCCAACCTTGGAAGGTGTAAAAACCTGGCTTGGAAGTTGTTTTCCATTAAGGATCTTGGTGAAGCCGCCTATATTCTGGGAATAAAGATCTATAGGGATAGATCAAGGCGGTTGATTGGTTTGAATCAAAGTGCATATATTGATAAAATCTTGAAGAGATTCAAGATGGAGAACTCTAAGAAAGGTACCGTACCTATTCAAAGAGGAACGATGTGAATACAACTCAATGTCCAAGCTCAAAGGAAGAGCAAGATAAAATGAAGGCCATCCCATACGCATCTGCTATTGGATCCATCATGTATGCAATGATATGCACTCGACCGGACGTGTCATGCGCCTTAAGTATGACAAGCCGTTACCAACAAAATCCTGGAAACAGTCATTGGATGGCTGTTAAGAACATACTTAAGTACCTAAGGAGGACAAGAGATATGTTCCTAATCTATGGATCTGGTGACGAGGAACTCGTTGTAAAAGGTTACACGGATGCGAGTTTCCAAACCGATCGTGATGATTCACGGTCTCAATCGGGATACATTTTCATTCTGAATGGAGGAGCTGTCTCTTGGAAGAGCTCCAAACAGGATGTGGTGGCTCTATCAACTACAGAATCAGAATATGTCGCCGCCTCATTGGCAGCTCAAGAAGCTGCATGGTTGAAGAAATTCATTGCCGATCTGGGGGTTGTCCCTTCCATTCAGGAACCCTAGAGATCTTTTGTGACAACGAGGGTGCGATTGCTCAAATCAAGGAACCTCGTGCTCATCAAAAGACTAGGCACATTGAGCGGAGATTCAACTACATACGAGATGAAGTTGAAAAGGGAAAGATATGTATTCGCAAAGTTCACACGGATCAAAACGTTGCGGATCCTCTCACGAAGCTCCTTGAAAAGGCAAAGCATGAAGGTCATACTTGTGCCATGGGACTTCGATATTCTAGTGATTGGATTTGATCTGTAAATTTTGTATTTGGATATGTGGAACTTTCTATTATTTGAATAAAGTTATTTGGTTATAATGTTTCAAATAATATTCCAATTTAGCATGTTTAATCCATGAGTAAAATGTTTACTCTAAATGTCCGTAGTCGTTCATACTTGTGGGAACAAGTTTGAAGGTAAGACTATTATGAACTTGGATTGGTTGATATTCATAAGGATGAATATAGAGCAATGGGTTGCTGCCAGGGTTCATAGATATTTGTGGGATACAAACATTGGACTAACCCGCATCTCAAATTTTACTACATGGAATCTTATTGATTGATCATAAGTGAATTTGAGTAAAGGCGAATATCATTTGGTATCCTCCGACCTGAGATACATATTGGGTTTTGATATTCACCAAGTATCACACCTTGAGCATATTCTTCACTGTCCTGAAATAGTGGACAGTACATAAGGATATGTTCAGGTATAACACGAGGTGTTCGTGAGAAACGTATGTAGTCAAGATGGAATTTGTTCCTCTTATTCGTTGAGAGTAAGATGTCTAAGGCCTGATTAAGTTAAATCAACAAGGAATGATCATTCTGTGTCCTTGGATTTAACATGACATCTGTAACAAAAGGATAGATGATCGATTCACCTAAATATTTCAAGTAGGGTACTTGAAAGGGATGATGTTATTGAATGGCTATAAGTCATACGTATTAAGGGTAGTAAACGTTGTTAGGCGGTATTTACTGCTTGCATCAATCTTCTATGAATCTTGGGCAAGTGGGAGATTGAAGGATTCTGTGTGCCCAAGACACTTAGAATATTGATGTGGTTAGTACGTAATGATCCAAGTCGGGTTATACCCAATAACAAGCTTAGCAAACACCAATAATATTTAATTGATGATATGATCATGCAATTAAATATTACACCAATTTAGAAAATAGGTTTTCTAAAAAGTTGCATATGAGATGGAAAATTTATTAGGATATTTGTTCAATGAGTTATTTGTAATTTTATTTAAATTAGTTAAATAATATTGCAAAACTTATAATGGAGTGACTAGATTATACAATCAAATGGTTACTTGTATATGTGTCTAGTTAAAAGGACTAGTTAACTTGTATTATGTGTTATAATTTAAGAGGGAATCTCTTAAAATTAAAAACATGGCTGCCCCTTGTTGCATTCTCATTGGACCTTGTGTTTGAGACTTGCAACTCTTAACTAGCAATTCACTCCACCTCTAACATCACATCCATTCATGCAAACAAAATCAAAAGACTCTCTCCTCTCTCTCTCTCTCTCGGATTTGAGACTGCAGAATTTGGAGTTTTTGTTTGATTTTGGTGAACTATTCCTAGCAAAAGTGGTGTGTGCTTCACAAGGCTTGGGGTATAAAACTTGAGGACTCCCTTGAAGTCTTGGCCAAAAGAACAAGCATCAACACCTCATTTTGGTCGACATTTGCTGCTGGAACAAGGTAGTTGTCACAGCTTGTTCAAGCTGTGATTTTATGTACGTTTATGTATTGTCATAGCTTGTTTCATTCACATACATGATCCTTTGTTTGGGTTTGCTTTTCTACATTAAATGGACACTAAGAACATGAAATATTCAGCTTATAAATGGGTTTTAAAGCTATATATGTCCGCTGCGTTTTTCTGAAAGTTTAAATGGTTAAACATGGATTTTGTGTTCTTGCAAACCCCATCAGCCAGTTGATTGTTTTATGGAGTTTGGTAATGAAATCTGGATATATTCTCTCATTTCACTCGGGAATTTCAGGTTGATGTAATAATCACGATGGTTCTGATGTTCAGATTTAATTTCGAGCATGTCAAGCATATGTGACAGACGTGGCAGTCTTTCTTCAGGCCTGGACAGTCAGATCTTGAGATCGTGTACATCTTGCTGCAGCAGGAGAATAGAATATACGGTCTTATGTGCTTCATCCAGACAAGGGCGTAGACCGTCCCAATTGGGGACCCAATTACGTCCACGAAGTATTACAACATAGTCCGTGCACATCTTGTTTTTGTGTTATCCAGCCCTCGGAATCTTCTACCGCAAGGTTTCTTTTCACGCCTCAATTTGTGCAATTTGGATCGGGCTTTCAATTTTGTTTGAATGGTCAATCCCAAAGCTCGAGCACGTAGTGGTTTCACGCGTTCTTTGCGGCTTAGGCATCAGCCACCACATTAGCTTTCCGGATGATACGGATTCACAATCGTAGTCACTAAGAAGCTCTACCCAATGTCCTGTCGCAATGAGTTCCTTCTGGTCCAGAATAGTTGAAGGCTTTTATGATCTGTGTATACAATGATTTGGTTCCATACAGGTATGCCTCCATATCTTAAGTGCGAATACTACAGCGCCCAACTCAAGATCATGAGCGTGTAGTTCTTATCGTGCACCTTAAGTTGTCGCGAAGCGTAGGCAATCACTTATCTTTTTGCGTTAGCACAATCCCAACCCTTGATGCGAAGCATCACAGTACACCACAAAAATCGTCAGTTCCGTCTGGAGGGAAATATCGGCGCATTACACAGCTTATCTTTCAGCGTTTGGAACGCCCGTTCTTGTGCATCTCCCCAATCAAACTTCTTGTCTTTCTGAGTCAGCAACGTCAACGGTTGAGCGATCTTTGCAAAGTTCGCAATGAAACGACGATAGTATCCGGCTAATCCTAAGAACTGTGTATTCTGAAAGGTGTCTGGGGTGTATCCCATTTCTTTAACGCTTGATCTTGCGGGGATCTACATGAATCCGTTTTTGTTAACACATGACCCAAAAAACTTCACCTCTCGCAGCCAGAATTCACACTTCGAGAACTTGGCGAAAAGTTTCTCTCTCTTAACAGTTCTAGTATTGCCCGAAGGTGTTCTTCATGGTCCTCCTTTGATCGAGAGTAGATAAGTATGCGTCGATGAATACGATCACAAACTTATCCAAGTAAGGTTTGCACACTCGATTCATCAAGTCCATGAACACAGCTGGTGCGTTAGTCAATACAAACGGCATGACCAAGAACTCATAGTGCCCATAACGAGTTCTAAATGCTGTCTTCGGTATGTCCTCCTCAAAATTCTTAGTTGGTGATATCCAGACCGAAGGTAGATCTTGGAAAAACACGAAGCTCCTTGTAACTGATCAAACAGGTCGTCGATCCTGGGAGAGGATCCGATTCTTCACAGTTAATTTGTTCAACTCACGGTAGTCGATGCACATACGGAACGACCCATCCTTCTTCTTGACAAATAACACTGGTGCTCCCCAAGGCGAGTGACTCGGCCGAATAAACCCTTCTCCAGTAGTTCCTGTAACTGGCTAGATAACTCTTGCATTTCAGACGGTGCCAACCGATACGGTGTCTTTGCTACCGGTGTAGCTCCAGGAACCAAATCCATACGAAATTCCACCGGTCGTGGAGGAGGCAAAGCAGACAAGTCATCTGGGAATACATCTGGGTAATCCCGCACTATAGGATATTTGTCAATTCCTGTTCCTCTCTTTCTTTTCCACCACATGAGCCGAAAAGAGTAGCACTGTTTTCGTAAACTCGGCGTGCTTTCATGCAGGAAATAAGCTTTAAGTTTCTCCCCCCGTCTTTCTCCTTGAATCTTAGTACTCCCCCGTCTGACATAGGGATTCGCACTACCTTGTCTCGACAGACAATCTCGGCCCCCGTGTTTTACAACCAATCCATTCCCACAATCACATCGAAACTTCCTAGCTCAAAGGGTATCAAGTCTATATCGAAGGCGTGGTTCTCTAACATTATCGAGCACTTTCTAATATTTCTTAGCGAACAATCCTACCGTTGGCCATTTCTACAGAGTAGCTAGTTTCTCTAGCCTGCTAGGGTCAATCAAGCAATTGCACAACTCAGAAGATATAAAGCTATTGTCTGCTCCAGTATCAAACAGTATAGATGCAAAGTGATTATTGAGTAAGTGCGTACCCGTGACAACATTCGGGTCCTGGCGAGCATCGTTGGCTCCAATGACGAATGCACGTCCCCGAGCTGTATTCCCCTGATGGTCGGGCCTTGATTTCCAGCTATGGCCATCACTTGCTGCTGGTTGTTTCCTTGTTGACCCGGTGCCCGATTCAGCCTAGGGCACATGTTTCGGTAGTGATCAAGGCTCCCACACTCATAACAAGCCCTTGCATTCCCGGCGGGTTAACCGCGTTGACCGGTGCAACCATATTCGGCCTGTTCTGCACTCTTGCAAGATGCCCCGGGCATCTATAGTTCGCGCACACCCGGCACTCTGCGTTCCTGGGGGATGATGATAATTGCACTTGTCCATTTGGGGTGCGGACCCACATACTCTCTCGCCTGCCCTGCGTCACTGCCACAAAGTTTCTGGTTGTCTTGGCTCTTTTGTCAAACTTCCCGGCAGTCGACCGGCTCGTTTCCCCCCCAAATCCTTCCTCTTTTCTGCTCCTCTACCCAAAACTCCCGTTCTCACCATTTCATCAGTCAAAGCGCCAACCTTTAGAATCGCGCTCTGAATAGTAGGAGGAGCGGTAGCGGTTACCATTGCCCGGTTGAGGCGCAAGTCCCCAAATGTACCTCTCTATTCTTTTTGATTCCGGGGTGACTAGATGTGGAACCAACCTTGCTAACTCATGAAATGGTCGGTGTAAGCTGCGTGTCCAGCCCCCACCATGGCATGATTCCAGAACTCATGCTCAAGTTTTTGCATCTCATTGAGAGGACAGTACTCCTCGGTGATTAGGGCCTTGAACTCATCCCACGACTTTGCATCGCGGATTCTCTTCCCTTAGCCTTAATCTGAGTGTTCCACCACGTCAGTGCCTTGCCCTGTAGTGAGCAAGTGGCGTACTTAATTCTTTGACTGTCGAGGCATTCGCTGATGTCGATCACGGCCTCCATCTTTTCAAGCCATCTGGTCAGAGCTATGGCTCCACCTTTGCCATCAAACTCTCATGGTTTACAAGCCACAAATTCCTTGTACCATCCCCGTCTAGCATTCACAACCCCGGTCTTATTAACAATTCCAGTTTCGTTACCGGCTGTACCACCATTTCCGGTCTCCTGATTGCTTTCGTTCCCAGTCGGGTTACCGTTATCCTCATTATCATTGCCACCGTCCCCGTGGGGGTGAGAATTCTGAAGAGCATCGCTCACTTGGGCCACGATAGTAGGAATCAGTGCGGCCAGCTGTTGAGCGATCAGGGCTGCCACATCAGTGTTCCTGTTCCTTGATTGTACTGGCAGGAGCATCACTTGTTCTTGGGGTTCTTCCCCTGCCTCTGCCTCTGCCTCTGCCCCTTGAGGCTTCATTTCCGCTACTATTACTGCGAGTAGATCTTCGAGGCGGCATGTTCTATTCATAAAAGAGGTAACAAGTAAGCTTTAGTCACCATAAGATACACAAGTATTCCGTTTATCAAGTTCCAATGTTCATGTTCCGTCGGTCAAGATCACCATGCAGCCCGTTTCAAGCATATTCTCGGTATACCGGTGCTGTTTTTATATAGGGTTCCCCGCAGCGTTCCCACCACACCCCACGATGTACCGAGAATGATGCCGATCCGTTACATGACATCCGACTTTCCTTTACATCATATCCATAATAATCCATCAAGTCAACTGAGAGCCAAGCACGTAATCACGTATAGTCTGGTGGAGGTTTCCTATCTCGCATCCTTAAGGATTCAGACATAGCCTCCTCGGGTCGGTCTCAGTATCCAAGGTCAGCGCAGTATATGATCTGTGAAGATCTCTTCGGGTCTCAATACCCGAATTTGGTTATGATAACTTGGCGCGCAGAGGGAACGGAAGACCTAATAGGAGCATCCTATAAAGAGTGAGCACAACGCTCTCTCATAGGGTGGAAAGATCACAAATAGGTAGATAACGAACAATCAATAAGAACACGTATGAGATACAAAATGCACACAACCCTGGCATGCAATCTACAAGAAGGTTCCTAGGTTATAGTCTAGGTCAAGTGTATGCCTAATTCTCTATAACCAATAGCTCTGATACCAGTCTGTCACACCCCCGCTAAGAGCGGAAACACGGGGGCGTAACGAGACGGGAATCGTCATAACACATGGTAAGCGATAGAGATGCAATAATAAAATGATGACAAGCGTGTCATGATGACACCCGACAACAAGGGGACTTGTGTCGTGTTTAGTCAGTATTCACGACAACATAGCCATAAGCATAAACATGATATAAGATAAACATAGATAATAACATTGTATGCAATTCCCACAAACCGGGAACAAGTTACAAAGTATAATGTTGTTTGAAACAGTTACAACAATTGTTTTCAAAAAGACAAGTTTAGCCCGAAAATGCATCCTAGGGTCTCCACTAAGGCAGCACCCCTAGAACCTCAGCTAGCATGATCACCTGAAAAGATATGCTCAAAATGGTCAACATGATTGTTGGTGAGCTCACAGGTTTAAGTAATAAAAGTGTAAGTGATGCTGTATAAAGTAAATGATATGGAATACCATGAATACAGTTATACACACAAGTAAAATCACATGACATGAGCTTTGCAAGCAAACCTAG
>JACCIX010000678.1:15000-40000 GCA_025506515.1 Flaveria trinervia | reverse complement strand
TGTTGTTACTAACTAGTATACCAACACGAGGGTGGGGGTGTAACCCAGTAGTACTACCAATACCTAACCGTCGGTTCCCACACTGGAATTAAATAGTTGCAAAGATAGAACCACACAGCAGACCCAAGCATGTATCAGATAAGTACTTGCAACACAGTATCACGTTGATTCCTTGTATGAAAATTGTATGTATGTAGTACAGCATAGAAAACGGCGAGCATACTTTTCCCCCATGTTTGTAAATGTTTGTAAAAATAGTATAAGCATAAAAAGGGGCCACGAAACTCACATGTTAGGTGGTAAGTATGAAAGATCTAGATTTCCAACAGTGGAATGCAATGATCGGTCAAACACCTATTGACAGTTACTGTCAAGCATTAATGACATGTATAAAGCATATAGAAATGTTTGGTCGGTTCGGGTTGTATCGGTTCGGTCGTGGGTAGCACACACACACAAGCGGACACACGTATCAGATCTTGTGTAGATCCAAGTACTACGAGTAGTCGTCATTGCTTATGACATCCTTGTAAAGATCTCATTGTTATGAAAGATGACACTTGTTAAGTATTTGTAGTTTCAAATGGGTTGTCGGTAATTGTAAAATGTTAGGTTTATTTCAATTGAAATAGTATGTGCATGTTGATAGTGTTGACTTTAATCTTTGGGGTCAAGCAATGACACTTTTACTGATGTTGCCTTATCATCATCAGACGTTTAAGGGAAATTCACGCTAATCATCAGACACACAACAGGACTAGACGCTCGACCCACGTTCCATTCCTACGAATCAACCTTCAATCGTGCGAATTAGCTACTTTCGTGCGATTGAACCTTCATTCGTCTGATTGGACTCAGTCTCACCACACAACACACACATTCGCACGACCCTGCACTTAACCCTGGAGTTTCCCAAAAATTTGTTTCGGTTGATTACGATCTTAAAATGTTGGTCATATTAAGGTTAAAAGTGTGTTTAATGGCATTTGATAATCTAAAATGGTTTTATTAATGGCAATGGTCGAAATTAAAAATGACATATTTGGTGGTAATGGTGATGAAATTTATAAAAGGTTTATGCTTAGCACACGTTCTCGGAGGAAGTACAGGCACAAGAGAAAATAGGCAGACATGATTCCTTAAAGCAGGAGTTCATGAAGAAAAGGAAGAATAATTAAAATATTTCTATGCTTATTTATGTCGTTCGACGGACCTTAAGGCGACGGATGTCACAGTATCCCCCAGTTGAGAGAATTTCGTCCCGAAATTCAGCTGGAGTTAGGTCCAAGAGTGTCATACACGAATAGGTGTGGGTATTTGAGTTTCATTTGATCTTCTCGTTCCCATGTAAACTCTGGCCCTCGTTTTGAATTCCACCTTATGCGAACAATTGGTATTATGCTGCGCTTCAACTGTTTGACCTTACGATCCATGACCTCAATGGGTTCCTCAATAAAATGAAGCTTTTCGTCGATTTTGATATTGTCAATGGGTATGTGAAGTGATTCGTCAGCCAAACACTTCTTGAGGTTCGACACATGGAAAGTATCATGCACACCGTTGAGTTCTTGTGGTAACCTTAATCGGTAAGCCACTGGACCAATTCTTTCTGAAATCTCGAATGGTCGGACGTATCTTGGGGCTAACTTCCCTTTCTTTCCAAACCGAACAACTCCTTTCCAAGGAGAGACTTTGAGTAGCACTCGGTCCCCAACGTTGAATTCTAGAGGCTTTCGACGATTGTCGGCGTAGCTCTTTTGGCGATCTCTAGCGGCTTTCAGCCTATCTTTGATTTGGAAGATCGTGTCGGTTGTTTCTTGAATGATCTCTGGGCCTGTTAACTGACTTTCACCAATCTCTACCAACAAACGGGTGATCTACACTTCCTTCCGTACAACGCTTCGAACGGAGCACACCCAATGCTGGTGTGGTAGCTGTTACTGTAAGAGAACTCAATCAATGGCAAATGAGTATCCCAACTACCACCAAAGTCGATACACACACGCTCTCAGCATGTCTTCTAGCGTTTGTATGGTTCTTTCACTTTGGCCATCTGTTTGAGGGTGATAGGTGGTACTCATGTCTAATCGAGTGCCCATTGCTTTCTGTAGTGTTTGCCAAAATCGTGAAGTGAATCGGCTGTCACGGTCGGAGATGATTGACACCGGCACTCCGTGTCTTGTCACGACCTCTTTGATGTACAATCTCGCCAACTTGTCCATTTTGTAGTCTTCTCGGATTGGCAAGAAGTGTGCTGATTTCGTCATTCGATCCACTACGACCCATATCGAGTCATGTCCGCTGCTTGTTTTAGGGAGTTTGGTAACGAAATCCATGGCTATTTTCTCCCATTTCCACTCGGGAATTTCAGGTTGCTGTAATAATCCTAATGGTTTCTGATGTTCGGCTTTAACTTTCGAACATGTCAAGCATCTGCTAACGTACGTGGCAATGTCTTTCTTCAAGCCTGGCCACCAGTACAGATCCTTGAGATCGTGGTACATCTTGTCAGCGCCAGGATGAATAGAATATCGTGTCTTATGTGCTTCATCCATGACCAAGGTGCGTACACCTCCCCACTTGGGTACCCATATATGGTTCATGAAGTACTGCACACCATCGTCCTTGCACATCAGTTGTTTGTCCAACCCTCGGAATTCTTCTCCCGCAAGGTTTTCTTCCTTCAACGCTTCACTTTGTGCAATTTGAATCTGAGCTTTCAAATTTGTTTGAATGGTCAATCCCAAAACTCGAGCACGTAGTGGTTTCACGCGTTCTTTGCGGCTTAGAGCATCAGCCACCACGTTAGCTTTCCCCGGATGATACCGGATTTCACAATCGTAGTCACTAAGAAGCTCTACCCAACGTCGTTGTCGCATATTGAGTTCCTTCTCATCCAGAATATGTTGAAGGCTTTTATGATCTGTGTATACGATGCATTTGGTTCCATACAGGTAATGCCTCCATATTTGAGTGCGAATACTACAACGCTCAATTCCAGATCATGAGTGGTGTAGTTCTTCTCGTGCACCTTAAGTTGTCGCGAAGCGTAGGCGATCACCTTATCTTTCTGCATTAGTACACATCCCAACCCTTGATGCGAAGCATCACAGTACACCACAAAATCATCAGTTCCATCTGGGAGGGACAATATCGGTGCATTGCACAACTTATCTTTCAACGTTTGGAACGCCTGTTCTTGCGCATCTCCCCAATCAAACTTCTTGTCTTTCTGAGTTAGCAACGTCAACGGTTGAGCGATCTTTGAAAATTTCGCAATGAAACGACGGTAGTATCCGGCTAATCCTAAGAACTGCCGTATCTCTAAAGGTGTCTGGGGTGTATCCCATTTCTTTACCGCTTCGATCTTGCCGGGATCTACATGAATCCCGTCTTTGTTAACCACATGACCCAAAAACTTCACCTCTCGCAGCCAGAATTCGCACTTCGAGAACTTGGCGAAAAGTTTCTCTTCTCTTAACAGTTCCAGTATTGCCCGAAGGTGTTCTTCATGGTCCTCCTTCGATCGAGAGTAGATAAGTATGTCCCCGATGAATACGATCACAAACTTATCCAAGTAAGGTTTGCACACCCGATTCATCAAGTCCATGAACACAGCTGGTGCGTTAGTCAATCCGACGGCATGACCAAAACTCATAGTGTCCATAACGAGTTCTAAATGCTGTCTTCGGTATGTCCTCCTCGAAAACTCGTAGTTGGTGATATCCAGATCGAAGGTCGATCTTGGAAAAATACGAAGCTCCTTGTAACTGATCAAAGAGGTCGTCGATCCTGGGGAGAGGAACCGATTCTTCACAGTTAATTTGTTCAACTCACGGTAGTCGATTCACATACGGAACGACCCATCCTTCTTCTTGAAAAATAACACTGGTGCTCCCCAAGGCGAGTGACTCGGCCGAATAAAACCCTTCTCCAGTAGTTCCTGTAACTGGCTAGATAACTCTTGCATTTCAAACGGTGCCAACCGATACGGTGTCTTTGCTATCGGTGTAGCTCCAGAAACCAAATCAATGCGAAATTCCACCTGTCGTGGAGGAGGCAAACCAGGCAAGTCATCAGGAAATACACCTGGGTATTCCCACACTACAGGGATATCTGCCAATTTCTGCTCCTCTTGTTTCTTTTCCACCACGTGAGCCAGAAAAGAGTAGCACTGTTTTCGTAAACTCTGGCGTGCTTTCATGCAGGAAATAAGCTTTAATTTTCTCCCCGGTCTTTCTCCTTGATTCTGAGTACTCCCCCGTCTGGCATAGGGATTCGCACTACCTTGTCTCGACAGACAATCTCGGCCCCGTGTTTCGACAACCAATCCATTCCTACAATCACATCGAAACTTCCTAGCTCAAAGGGTATCAAGTCTATATCGAATGTGTGGTTCTCTAACATTATCGAGCACTGTCTAATAATTTCATCACCCTGAACAATCCTACCGTTGGCCATTTCTACAGAGTAGCTAGTTTCTAGCCTACTAGGCTCAAATCAAGCAATTGCACAAACTCAGAAGATATAAAGCTATTGTCTGCTCCAGTGTCAAATAATACAGATGCAAAGTGATTATTGCCTAAGTGCGTACGCGTCACAACATTTGGGTCCTGACGAGCATCGTTGGCTCCAATGACGAATGCACGTCCCCGAGTTGTATTCCCCTGATTGGTCAGGCCTTGATTTCCAGCTATAGCCATCACTTGTTGTTGGTTGTTTCCTTGTTGACCTGGTGCCCGATTCAGCTTGGGGCACATGTTTCGGTAGCGATCAAGGCTTCCACACTCATAACAGCCCCTGGCGTTCCCGGCGGGGTTAACCGCGTTGACTGGTGCGACCATGTTCGGCTTGTTCTGCAGTCTCTTGCAAGATGCCCCGGGCGTCTACAGTTCGCGCACACCCGGCACTGCGTTCCTGGGGGATGATGATAATTGCACTTGTCACATTTGGGGTGCGGACCCACATACTCTCGCCTGCCCTGCGTCACTGCCACAAAGTTTCTCGTTGTCTTCGCTCTTTTATCAAACTTCCCGGCACTCGACCGGCTCATTTCCCCAAAATCCTTTCTTTTTCTGCTCCTCTACCCAAACTCCGTTTCTCACCATTTCATCGGTCAAAGCGCCAGCCTTTAGAATCGCGCTCTGAATAGTAGGAGGAGCGGTAGCGGTTACCATTGCCCGGATTTGAGGCGCAAGTCCCCAAATGTACCTCTCTATCCTTTTTGATTCCGGGGTGACTAGATGCGGAACCAACCTTGCTAGCTCATGAAAACGATCGGTGTAAGCTGCGTGCCCAGCCCCCACCATGGCATGATTCCAGAACTCATGCTCAAGTTTTTGCATCTCATTGAGAGGACAATACTCCTCGGTGATTAGGGTCTTAAACTCATCCCACGACATTTGCATCGCGGATTCTCTTCCTCTAGCCTGAATCTGAGTGTTCCACCACGTTAGTGCGTTGCCCTGTAGTGAGCAAGTGGCGTACTTAATCCTTTGACTATCGAGGCATTCGCTGATGTCGATCACGGCCTCCATCTTTTCAAGCCATCTGGTCAGAGCTATGGCTCCACCTTTGCCATCAAACTCTCGTGGTTTACAAGCCACAAATTCCTTGTACGAACATCCCGTCTAGCATTCACAACCCTGGTCTCATTAACAATTACGGTTTTGTTAACAGCTGTACCACCATTTCAGGTCTCCTGATTGCTTTCGTTCCCAGTCGGGTTACCGTTATCCTCATTTTCATTGCCACCGTCCCCGTGGGGGTGAGAATTCTAAAGAGTATCGCTTACTTGGGCCATGATGGTCGGAATTAGTGCGGCCAGCTGTTGAGCGATCAGGGCTGCCCATCCGTGTTCCCTGTTCCTCGATTGTTACTGGCAGGAGCATCACTTGTTCTTGGGGTTCTTCCCCTGCCTCTGCCTCTGCCTCTGCCCCTTGGGGCTTCAATTCTGCTACTATTACTGCGAGTAGATCTTCGAGGCGGCATGTTCTATTCATAAAAGAGGTAACATGTAAGCTTTAGTCATCATAAGATACACAAGTATTCCACTATCAGTTCCAATATTCATGTCCGGTTGGTCAAGACCACCATGCAGCCCATTTCAAGCATATTCCCAGTATATCGGTGATGTTTATATATAGGGTTCCCCGCAGCGTTCACACCACACCCACGATGTACCGAGAATGATGCCCGATCCGGTTACATGACATCCGACTTTCCTTCTCATCATATCCATAATAATCCATCAAGTCAATTAAGAGCCCAAGCATGTAATCACGTATAGTCAGTGGAGGTTGCCTATCTCGCATCCTTAAAGGATTCAGACATAGCCTCCTCGGGTCGGTCTCAGTATCCAAGGTTAAGCGCAGTATATGATCCGTGAAGATATCTTCGGGTGTCAATACCTGAATTTGGTTATGATAACTTGGCGCGTAGAGGGAACGGAAGATCTAATAGGAGCATCCCATAAAAGAGTGAGCACAAGGGCTCACTCATAGGGTGAAAAGATCACGAAATAGATAGATAAACAAACAAGTAATGAGGAACACGTATGAGATACAAAATGCACACACCTGGTATGCAATCTACATGAAGGTTCATAGGTTATAGTCTAGGTCAAGTGTATTGCCTAATTCTCTATAACAATGGCTCTGATACCAGTCTGTCACACCCCCGCTAAGAGCGGAAACACGGGGTTGCGACGAGACGGGAATCGTCATAACACATGGTAAGCGATAGAGATGCAATAATAAAATGATGGCAAGCGTGTAATGACGACACCCGACAAGGGGACTTGTGTCGTGTATAGTCAATGTTCACGACAACATAGCCATAAGCATAACAGGATAAACGATTCACATGATCACATAAAGATGAAATTGTAATGTAAATTCCCACAACCCGGGAACAAGTTTCAAAAGATTGTAATTGTTTACACAGTTCAACATTGTTCAAAGTAATTGTTTGTCAAACATGTTTAGTCCAAAAATGCATCCTAGGGTCTCCACTAAGGCAGCACACCTAGAACCTCAGCTAGCATGATCACCTGAAAAGATATGCTCAAAATGGTCAACAAAATTGTTGGTGAGCTCGCAGGTTTAAGTAATAAAAGTGTAAGTGATGCTGTATAAAGTAAATGATAGGGAATACCGTGAATACAGTTATATACACAAGTAAAATCACATGACATGAGCTTTGCAACCAAACCTAACGACGTACACAAAGAAATTGTCGGCATATATTCACCCAAGGGCCGTACCTGGCTATTGTTGGTACGTACTAGTATATTCACCCAAGTAAACTCACATGTTAGGTGGTAAGTATGAAAGATCGAGATTTCCAACAGTGGAATGCAATGATCGGTCAAACACCTATTGACAGTTATTGTCAAGCATTAATGACATGTATAAAGCATATAGAAATGTCTGGTCGGTTCGGTTGTATCAGTTCGGTCGTGGGTACACACACACACAAGCGGACACACGTATCAGATCTTATGTAGATCCAAGTACTACGAGTATCATCATTGCTTATGACATCCTTGTAAAGATCTCATGTTATGAAAGATGACACTTGTTAAGTATTTGTAGTTTCAAATGGGTTGTCGGTAATTGTAAAATGTTAGGTTTATTTCAATTGAAATAGTATGTGCGTGTTGATAGTGTTGACTTTAATATTTGGGGTCAAGCAATGACACTTTTACTGATGTTGCTTTATCATCATCAGACGTTCAAGGGAAATTCACACTCATCATCAGACACACAACAGGACCAGACGCTCGACCCACGTTCCATTCGTACGAATCAACCTTCAATCGTGTGAATTAGCTACTTTCGTGCGATTGAACCTTCATTCGTGTGATTGGAGTCAGTCTCACCACACAACAACACACATTCGCACGAATCAACCCTCAATCGTGCGAATTAGCTACTTTCATGCGATTGAACCTTCATTCGTGCGATTGGACTCCAGTCCTGCGAAACACGCACAATCGCATACACTTTGTCGGTCACCTGACTCAATCGCACACAAACACCCAGTCGCATGACTCAGTCGCACGACATGCCTAGTCGCACCACTCAGTCGCACGATTGACTTAGACGCATGATTCAGTCGCACGACTCACTCAGTCGCACGGCTCAATCGCATGACAACCCAGTCGCTTGAACTGCAGAATCGCGACTGTGGTCGGGCTGAGCAGCCCTCGAGCTGCTCTAACGCGAGTTTTATACCACGAGGACTTCCAGAAACACTCAAAAAACATACACAAACATGAAACACAAGCAGAAGGACCTCACACGCACCCACACGACCTCATGTGCTCGGATGAACCCGAACACCCGAAACCCTAGAAAACACAGCAGTAAAAAGATAAGAAAAGAGACAACCAAAGTCGTCTACCTGCTACAAATGAGTAGATGAGGCTGTAGATGAAGACTAGACGACGAAAACGAGACCACACGGTATATTTTGGTGCGAAGAAAATGTGTGTGTAGGAAGTGAAGAGGTGAAGAAGATGAAGTGAGTGAGGAATGGCTGGGAATGGGGTTAATATAGTTTAGTCCCTGCACTTAACCTCGAGTTTCCCAAAAATTTGTTTCGGTTGATTACGATCTTAAAATGTTCGTCATATTAAGTTAAAAGCGTGTTTAATGGCATTTCATAATCTAAAATGGTTTTATTAATGGCAATGGTCGAAATTAAAAATGACGTATTTGGTGGTAATGGTGATGAAATTTACAAAAGGTTTATGCTCAGCACACGTTCTCGGAGGAAGTACAGGCACAAGAGAAAATAGGCAGACATGATTCCTTAAAGCAGGAGTTCATGAAGAAAAGGAAGAATAATTAATATATTTCTATGCTTATTTATGTCGTTCGACGGACCTTAAGGCGACGGATGTCACACGCATGACTTATAGCCATTCAATAACATCATCCCTTTCAAGTACCCTACTTGAAAAGATTTAGGTGAATCAATCATCTATCCTTTTCTTATAGATGTCATGTTAAATCCAAGGACACAGAATGATCATTCCTTGTTGATTTAACATAATCAGGCCTTAGACATCTAACTCTCAACGAATAAGAGGAACAAATTCCATCTTGACTACATACGTTTCTCACAAACACCTCATGTTATATCTGAACATACCCTTATGTACTGTCCACTATTTCAGGACAGTGAAGAATTAACTCAAGGTATAATACTTAGTGAATATCAAAACTCAATATGTATCACAGGTCGGAGGATACCAAATGATATTCGCCTTTACTCAAATTTACTTAGATCAATCATTAAGATTCCATGTAGTAAAATTTGAGATGCGGGTCAGTTCAATATTTGTGTCCCACAAATATCTACGAACCTTGGTAGCAACCCATTGCTCTATATTCATCCTTATGAATATCAACCAATCCAAGTTCATAATAATCTACTCTCACACTTGTTCCCACAAGTATGAACGACTACGGACATTTTAGAGTAAACATTTTACTCATGGATAAAACATGCTAAATAGGAACATTAGTTGAAACACTATAACCAAATAATTTTATTCAAATATATAGAGTTCCACATATCCAAATACAAAATTTACAGATCAAATTCAATCACTAGAATATCGAAGTCCCATGGCAGAAGTATGACCTTCATGCTTTGCCTTTTCAAGGAGCTTCGTGAGAGGATCCGCAATGTTTTGATCCGTGTGAACTTTGCGAAACACATCTTCCCCTTTTCAACTTCATCTCGTATGTAGTTGAATCTCCGCTCAATGTGCCTAGTCTTTTGATGAGCACGAGGTTCCTTGATTTGAGCAATCGCACCCTCGTTGTCACAAAAGATCTCTAGGGGTTCGTGAATGGAAGGGATAACCCCTAGATCGACAATGAATTTCTTCAACCATGCAGCTTCTTGAGCTGCCAATGAGGCGGCGACGTATTCTGATTCTGTAGTTGATAGAGCCACCACATCCTGCTTGGAGCTCTTCCAAGAGACAGCTCCTCCATTCAGAATGAAAATGTATCCCGATTGTGACCGTGAATCGTCACGATCGGTTGGAAACTCGCATCCGTGTAACCTTTTACAACGAGCTCCTCGTCACCAGATCCATAGATCAGGAACATATCTCTTGTCCTCCTTAGGTACTTAAGTATGTTCTTAACAGCCATCCAATGACTGTTTCCAGGATTTTGCTGGTAACGGCTTGTCATGCTCAAGGCGCATGATACATTCGGTCGAGTGCATATCATCGCATACATGATGGATCCAATAGCATATGCATATAGGATTGTCTTCATTTTATCTTGCTCATCGATTGAGCTTGGACATTGAGTCGTACTCAATATCGTTCCTCTTTGAATAGGTACGGTTCCTTTCTTAGAGTTTTCCATCTTGAACCTTTTCAAGATCTTATCAATGTATGCACTTTGATTCAAACAATCAACCGCCTTGATCTATCCCTATAGATCTTTATTCCTAGAATGTAGGCGGCTTCACCAAGATCCTTAATGGAAAAACAACTTCCAAGCCAGG
This sequence comes from Flaveria trinervia, assembly GCA_025506515.1. Taxonomy (NCBI): domain Eukaryota; kingdom Viridiplantae; phylum Streptophyta; class Magnoliopsida; order Asterales; family Asteraceae; genus Flaveria; species Flaveria trinervia. Next base: position 29,461 of record JACCIX010000678.1, on the reverse strand, counting down.
TTTTTGCACCTTCCAGGGTTGGAATGTCATTTCCAAATAGTAGTATGTCATCAACATACAATACTAGGAAAGTTATTGTGCTCCCACTAGCCTTGTTATACACACAAGCCTCATCAGCGTTTTTGATGAAGCCAAATTTCTTTACCTCCTAATCAAAACTATGATTCCAGCTTCTTGATGCTTGTTTCAATCCATAGATTGATTTCTTTAACTTGCATACTTTATTAGGATGTTTTGGATCGACAAAACCTTCAGGCTGAACCATATAAACATCTTCCTCAAGATATCCATTTAGGAAGGCGGTTTTGACATCCATTTGCCAAATCTCATAATCATGATGAGCAGCTATGGCAAACAATATCCTTATAGACTTTAGCATCGCAACAGGTGAGAAGGTTTCATCATAATCAACCCCTTGAGTTTGAGTGAAACCCTTCCCTACAAGTCAAGCTTTATAAGTATCCAAGTTTCCATGCATATCGGTTTTCTTCTTGAAAACCCACTTACTTCCAACTACCTTGGAATTAAGAGGTGGTACAACAAGTTCCCAAACTTGATTGTCATACATGGATTGCATCTCAACGTTCATGGCCTCAAGCCATTTGTCACAATCCAAATTGGACACCGCATCATGGTATGTGGTTGGCTCATCTGAATCTACCACATAGCATCCATCCATGAAAAATCCGTATCTTTCAGGTGGATTACTAATTCTACCACTTCTACGAACGTTTTGTGTGTATTGATCAACCCCTTGATCATCCTCAACATCCTCATGTTGAGTGCTAGTTTCAACCAAACGTGCATTGGGTTGTGGTTCTTGATCCTCTTCAAGGTCCACTGTTCTACTGCCAGCTCCTTCCATAAGGAACTTTGCTTCTAAGAACTCACCCTTTCTGGCAACAAACACCTTTTGTTCCAGTGGATCATAGAAATAATATCCCATAGAATCTCTAGGATATCCAACAAGATACACTTGGTGGATCGGACTTCCAATTTGTTTGGGGTGGGAGTCTTAACATAAGCCTCACATCCCCAAACCCTTAAGTATGATAGGGATGGAACTCTTCCATGCCATATCTCAAAGGGTGTCCTTTCCACCTTTTTGATTGGGGCCATATTTAGAATACGGGCCGCGCAGAGCAAAGTGAAACCCCAAAATGATAGAGGTAATGTGCTTCTAGCCATCATAGATCGGACCATATCCAATAAGGTTTGATTCCTCCTCTCAGAGACACCATTGTGTTGTGGTGTTCCAGGTAGAGTAAGTTGTGAGACAATCCCACAACTCTTAAGATGATCTTGGAAAGCATCACTTAGGTATTCACCTCCTCTATCGATACGGAGAACTTTAATCGACTTGTTGAGTTGATTTTCCACCTCATTCGTGAAGATTTTGAACATTTCAAAAGGAGTATGACACCCGAACTCCAAAAGGAGTATGAGCTCCATGGAGCCTATGACATGATCACTCAGTTGCGGGAAATGTTCCAGCAACAAGCTAGAGTGGAGCGCTTCGATACGGTTCGAGCGCTTCGAAACGGTTCGAGCGCTTCATGCATGTCGGATGGAGGAATCCCAATCAGTTTCATCTTATGTTATTAAGATGAAAAGCCACATCGACCGCCTTCAAAGGCTAAATTGTCCTGTCTCAAAGGAGTTGCCCACGGATTTGATCCTTAATGGCCTAACTAAAAGGTTTGAGGCATTCGTCATGAATTACAAAATGAACGGATGGGACAAGACCATAAATGAACTTCATTCGATGCTCAAATCAGCTGAGGCGGGAATGGGTAATAGGGTTTTACCCGTTCTCACCATTAATGAAGGTGGGAGAAGGAGAAGGTCTCTACCCCCTCCTAAGGCAACTGTTGCCAAAGGAAAGGGGCACTCAGGGGGAAAGGGGAAGATGGTGTTAGGTCGGAACCTCCGAAGCCCAAGGAGAAGAAGCAAAAGGTTGTTGTAAACGACCCATGCTTCAAATGTGGTCAGATAGGGCATTGGATGAGAAATCGTCCAGTCTATCTCAAAGAGTTGAGAGAAAAGAGGGATGCCGGGCAAACTCAGGTATAATTTACATGATACATGTAGGATTCTATATGCCCAAGACACATAAAATATTGATGTGGTTAGTACGTCATGATCCAAGTGGGTTATACCCAATAACAAGCTTAGCAAACACCAATTATATTAAATTGATGATATGATCATGCAATTAAATATTTACACCAAATTTGGAAATGGGTTTTCTAAATAACTTGCATGAGAGATGGAACAAATTATAAGGATAATTTGTTGATGAATTATTGTTATTCTTGTTATTTAAAAAGGTTTTAATAACAATAATAATATATGAGTGTAACTTAATTAATTTGTTAATTAAGAGGGATATGTCACATTTAACATAAGTCTAGAATGACATTTTAATGTGTGTGACATAATGTGAATTCTATTAAGTTATGTTGGTGTTTTAAAGGGAGGCAAAAACCATTTTGAAAGGCTGTTTTGGCCGCCCCCTCCCTTGAACCTCATTGGACCATTTTGTCTTGAGAATACACACAACAATAACTAGGAAGACACTCATTCATTCCATCAATTGATACATGCAAAAAACTCTCAAAACTCCCTCTTTTCTCTCTCTTGTTCACGGAACAACCAGCAGGAAGTTTGGTGTTTTGAAGTTGATTCTTGGTGTGACTCTACCTAGCAAGAGTGGTGTATGATCAAGCCTTGGGGTATACAAAGCTTGAGGATCTCTACATTGAGCTCTTGGTCGATTTCAAGCATCTAAACCTATCATCTTTGGTCGATTTTGCTGCTGAAAAGGTAGATATCACAGCTTGTTCAAGCTGTGATTTTATGCACGTTTTGTAGGTTCATAGCTTGTTCCATTCATATATTTAAGATCCTATTGATTTGGGTTTTGTTTTCATCTTAAAACCACACTTAGAACACGAAAATTTCAGATTATAAACTTGTTATAATCCTATAATCCGCTGCGTTTTCTGAAAAGTTTAAAAGGTTAAACTATGTTTTAGTGTTCTCTCAAACCCTTCAATACATGTTGAGCTAAATGTTATTTCTTCTAACACATGGGTATTAGATACCAGATGTGGAACTCACATTTGCAATTTATTGCAGGGGTTCAAAAGAAATGAGCATTATGCAAAAGGGGAAATAAGTCTCTTCATGGGCAATGGTGCAAAGGTTCACGTTGAAGCCCAAGGAGACTACATTTTGAAGCTTCCAAGTGGTTTGGAAGTTATTTTAAACAATGTAATATATGCTCCTAGTTTGACTACGAACATAATTTCTGTTTCCCGTTTAAGACAATATGATTATGATTTCAATTTTGTTGACAATGATATTCATGTTTCTTTAAATCATGTATTTTATTTTAAGGCTATACCTTGTAATGGTATTTATGAATTGGTTCTTGAAAACGTAACATATGATAGCTCAATATACAAGCAACCACCAAAAGACTCAAATTAGATTTGAGTGATACCTACCTTTGGCATTGCCGTCTTGGTCATATAAACAAGAAACGTATACAAACACTTCAAAAGAATGGTCTCTTAAAAACAAATGAATGTGATTCATTTGATGTATGTGAATCTTTTTTACAAGGAAAAATGACTAAGGCACCCTTTAGTGGAACTAACGAAAGGGCAAAAGATTTATTAGGTATCATACATTCGGATGTATGTGATCCTTTTAAGCTAATGACTAGGAATGGTGAAAGATACTTCATTACCTTTACCGACGATTATAGTCGCTATGGGTACGTGTACTTATTAAGGCACAAAGATGAAGCTTTTGAAATGTTCAAAATCTTCAAGAATGAAGTGGAAAATCAACTCAACAAGTCAATTAAAATTCTCCGCACCGATAGAGGTGGTGAATACCTAAGTGATGTTTTTCAAGATCATCTTAGGAGTTGTGTGATTGTCTCACACTCACTCACCTAGAACACCACAACATAATGGTGTGTCTGAGAGGAGGAATCGAACCTTATTGGATATGGTTCGATCTATGCTGGCTAGAAGCACATTACCTCTATCATTCTGGGGTTTTGCTTTGCTCTCCGCGGCCCGTATTCTGAATATGGCCCCAACCAAAAAGGTGGAAAAGACACTTTTGAGATATGGCATGGAAGAGTTCCATTCCTATCGTAGTTATGGGTCTGGGGTTGTGAGGCTTATGTTAAGACTCCCACCCCAAACAAATTAGATGTCCGATGCACCAAGTGTATCTTTGTTGGATATCCTTGAAAGATTCTATGTGTCCAAGACACTTAGAATATTGATGTGGTTAGTACGTTATGATCCATGTCGGGTTATACCCAATAACAAGCTTAGCAAACACCAATTAATATTTAATTGATGATATGATCATGCAATTAAATATTTACACCAATTTAGAAAATGGGTTTTCTAAATAAGTTGCATCTGAGATGGAACAACTTATTAGGATATTTTGTTCAATGATATATTTGTAATGTTATTTAAGTAAGTTGGATAACATCACATTAATAAAAGGGAGTGTAGGACAATACAAATAAAAGGTTAACTGGATTTTCTAAGGATAAGACTAGTTAACATTTTAATGTGTGAGATTTTAGGAGGGAAGCCAATTTTAAACTCCTTTGGCCGTTTCCCCTATGCATCCAATTGGACCATTTGTTTTAGCCTTGAAAAGATACATATTAACTAGTCTTGTCTATCTTCTCTCACATACACAATCTCATTTTGCATGCAAGAACCAAAAATCTTCTCTCTCCTCTCTTGTTACGGAACAAGGCAGCAGCATTGAAGCTCTTGGAGAACAATTTTGTGTTCATTTTGGTGGTGTTCTTCCTAACAAGAAGGTGTCTTGCAAGGAGCTTGGGGGTAAACACACTTGAGGGCTTCTTCCTTGGAGTCTTGGCCAAGATTTGAGCATCCAAACCTTTCTTCCTGGTCGTTTTTGTTGCTGGAAGAAGGTAGTTATCACAGCTCATTGAAGCTGTGATATTATGTAGTTTTTTTCATATGCTAATAGCTATTCATTCACATATTAAAGATCCTATTGATTTGGGTTTTTGTTTTCATCTTAAAACAGCTTTTAGAACACGAAATTTTCAGATTATAACATGTTATAATCCTAAACCTCGGCTGCGTTTTCTGAAAGTTTAAAAGCTTAAACTATGTTTTAGTGTTCTAACAAACCCTTCAATGGTATCAAGAGCCGGTTATGTGGATGACTTGCTTGTTTTGTCTTTAAAATTGGTTTTAAAGAACGATAATAAGCTTAGTATAGGCTGATTTTGGGCTGCTAAGTTCATATGATATGAAAACCCAATCTTTCAAAGTCATATCACACATGCTTGTGATTAAACTTTGAAAGATATACATTTTTGTTATTTGTTTTGTTTGGACAAAATAAAACCTGAAATTTCAATTTATGTTGGCTGAAATTTCGTGTTTTAAGTGGGGTTTTCATTTTTTTTTTGGATGATATGATAGATGCTTGTTTTAGTGCATAACCTAGCCATTGACCTTGTGATTGTTTGGATGTTTGTGATGGTTGTATTCATTCATTCAACTGGGTTGTATTATTTGTTGTTTGTGCTTTGTTTCAAATGTAATTTATTTATTATGGGTTGTAATATATAGACTAGGTGTATTTTCATTTTACTAGATATCTTGTATTAGGACTTTATATCTTGTAATATGAAGACATACACATTGGAAGCACAAAGGAAGGTCATGAAAGAAACATGGAGCATTTTGGATGCGGTTTTATGTGGGAGGCTTTTGGAAGTTTTCTATATGCTTGGTTTGTGACCCTTAGTAATGTCCTATAGACCACACTTGTGATGGCAAACAAGTGTGGACCACTTTAGATGCTATGGTTATGCACATATGCACATATGGTTGTTTATGTTTATGCTTGGTTGATTGTTTGTTGTTTGATTGTTTGGTTGATATTTGTTTATTCATAACAAACTCATTAACAAACTTAACAAGCTGAAAATTGATGGTTCTTAAAAGTTAATAAAAGGTTATTGAAATGATTTAATGATTTTAAAGATTAAAATAGGTTTTTATCAAAGAACCATAGGGTACCTTGTATTTGAAAGCATGCAAACACAAGTACATAGAGTTTTCTAAACTAGAATTTTGAAACCTCTAACTTTTTTTACAAACAAGATCAACACCGTCCTTTTACACAACGCTTGAGTCACTTGGGAACTCTTAGTGGGATAAAGGTCACCTAACTATTTTGTGGGAACTTGTGACTTGAGGTGAGAATGCCTTATTTGTGGGATAAAAGTCACCTAACCACTTATTTTGGCAAACTCACACGTAGGTGTAAGTAGGCTATCTTGATTTGCAAACCATGTCAAATGGATCACGTACGGTGTGGTTTCCAAATGGTGTTGATGGGATTAACATGCCGACTTTACATATGATATTTCAAGTCGATCCCATATTTCTAGAAATTGCCAATGGTTGCAATCGTCAAACGTTGACACCTTATTAATTAAATCGGGGATAAAGGTCACCTAACCACAATTTAAATGTAATGTTGGGTTCTAGACTTTAATAAAAAATGACCTTAAAAGGCATTAATTATTAAAAATAACAATATCGAAAATACTAAAATAGATCTTTGTTAAACATTGTAGATGGCCACAAATAATCAAAATCATGATAACTCATCCGCGTCCAACCAATCATTACGAGCGATCCTCCAAAAGGAACGTCAAAATCATAACAACTTTATTGATTGGTATCGAAACTTGAGAATTGTTCTCAAGAAAGAGAAAAGATCATATGTTGTATGGACGACAACCAATTGTCATGCTAGCGAGCATGACTCCGGATCTCCAAAAGGAGTATGAACATCACGGAGCTTACGACATGATAACCCAACTGAAGGAAACATTCCAACAGCAAGCAAGGGTTGAGCGCTTCGAAACGGTTCGAGCACTCCATGCATGTTGTATGGACGACAACCAATCTGTTTCATCTTATGTACTTAAGATGAAAAGTCACATTGACCGCTCGAGAGGCTACATTGTCCCGTCTCGAAGGAATTGGCCACGGATTTGATCCTAAATGGCCTTACCAAGAAGTTCGAGACATTCGTGTTGAACTACAACATGAATGCATGGGACAAAAGCATTGGTGAGCTTCACTCAATGCTCAAAACGGCCGAGGCGGCCATGGGTAAAAGGGTTTACCCATTCTCACCATCAATGAAGGTGGGAACAATAAAAGGCCTCGTCCCGCACCCAAGGCAAAGGTTGCTAAGGGTAAGGGACCCGCTTGGGAAAAGGGAAAGGGGTGGTAAGGGTACCACCCAAACCAAGAGAAGAAGCAAAAGGTTGCTACCAATGACCCATGCTTCAAGTGTGGGAGATTGGGCATTGGGTAAGAAATTGTCCTGTCCATCTCTAAGAGTTGAAAGCCAAGAGGGATGCCGGGCAGACCTCAGGTACAATATACATGATTCATATTTCTTAATGTTACATCTTCAAACACATGGGTATTGGATACCTGATGTGGAACTCATATTTGCAATTTGTTGCAGGGGTTCACAAGAAGTAGGGACTTCAAACAAGAGGATGTTAGCCTCTTCATGGGCAATGGAACTAAAGTCTTAGTTGAAGCTCGTGGGGACTACATCCTAAGACTTCCAAGTGGCTTGGAAGTTATTTTGAAGAATGTTTTGTATGCTCCTAGTTTGACTAGGAACATTATTTCTGTATCCCAATAAGACTTTATGATTATGTATTATTTTATTGAAAATGATATTCATGTTTCTTTATATAATATGTTCTATTTTAAAGCTATAACCATTAATGGTATTTATGAATTGGTTCATGAAAATGCTTTAAATAGTTCATTGTACCATACTAACACCAAAAAACTCAAGTTGGATTTGAGTGATACCTATCTTTGGCATTGTCGTCTTGGTCATATAAACAAGAAACGTATACAAACTCTTCAAAAGAATGGTCTTTTAAAAACAAATGAATGTGATTCATTTGATGTGTGTGAATCTTGTTTACAAGGTAAAATTCCTAAGGCACTCTTTAGTGGAACTAACGAAAGGGCAAAAGATTTATTAGGAATCATACGTTCGGATGTATGTGGTCCTTTTAAGCCAATGACTAGGAATGGTGGTGAAAGATACTTCATTACATTTACCGACGATTATAGTCGCTATGGGTATGTGTACTTATTAAGACACAAAGATGAAGCTTTTAAAATGTTCAAAATCTTCAAGAATGAGGTGGAAAATCAACTCAACAAGTCAATTAAAGTTCTCCGTATCGATAGAGGAGGTGAATACCTAAGTGATGCTTTCCAAGATCATCTTAGGAGTTGTGGGATTGTCTCACAACTCACTACACCTGGAACACCACAACACAATGGTGTGTCTGAGAGGAGGAATCGAACCTTATTGGATATGGTCCGATCTATGATGGCTATAAGCACATTACCTCTATCATTTTAGGGTTTCGCTTTGCTCTCCGCGGCCCGTATTTTAAATATGGCCCCAACCAAAAAGGTGGAAAGGACACCTTTTGAGATATGGCATGGAAGAGTTCCATCCCTATCATACTTAAGGGTCTGGGGTTGTGAGGCTTATGTTAAGACTCCCACCCCAAACAAATTGGAAGTCCGATCCACCAAGTGTATCTTTATTGGATATCCTAGAGATTCTATGGGATATTATTTCTATGATCCACTGGAACAAAAGGTGTTTGTTGCCAGAAAGGGTGAGTTCTTAGAAGCAAAGTTCCGTATGGAAGGAACTGGCAGTAGAACAGTGGATCTTGAGGAGGATGAAGAACCAAACCTGATGCACGTTTGGTTTAAACTAGCACTCAACATGAGGATGTTGAAGTTGATCAAGTGGTTGATCAATACACAAAACGTTCGTAGAAGTGGGAGAATTAGTAATCCACGTGAAAGATACGGATTTTTCATGGATGGATGCTATGTGGTAGATTCAGATGAGCAAACCACATCCATGATGCAGTGTCCAATTTGGATTGTGACAAATGGCTTGAGGCCATGAACGTTGAGATGCAATCCATGTATGACAATCAAGTTTGGGAACTTGTTGTACCACCTCTTAATTCCAAGGTAGTTGGAAGTAAGTGGGTTTTCAAGAAGAAAACCGATATGCATGGAAACTTGGATACTTATAAAGCTAGACTTGTAGCGAAGGGTTTCACTCAAACTCAAGGGGTTGATTATGATGAAACCTTCTCACCTGTTGCGATGCTAAAGTCTATAAGGATATTGTTTGCCATAGCTGCTCATTATGATTATGAGATTTGGCAAATGGATGTCAAAACCGCCTTCCTAAATGGATATCTTGAGGAAGATGTTATATGGTTCAGCCTGAAGGTTTTGTCGATCCAAAACATCCTAATAAAGTATGCAAGTTAAAGAAATCAATCTATGGGTGAAACAAGCATCGAGAAGCTGGAATCATCGTTTTGATGAGGAGATAAAGAAATTTGGCTTCATCAAAAACGTTGTTGATGCTTGTGTGTATAAGAAGGCTAGTGGGAGCACAATAACTTTCTAGTATTGTATGTTGATGACATACTACTATTTGGAAATGACATTCCAACCTTTGAAGGTGTAAAAACCTGGCTTGGAGTTGTTTTTCCATTAAGGATCTTGGAGAAGCCGCCCATATTCTGGGAATAAAAATCTATAGGGATAGATCAAGGCGGTTGATTGGTTTATATCAAAGTGCGTATATTGATAAAATATTGAAAAGGTTCAAGATGGAAAACTCTAAGAAAGGTATGGTACCTATTGAAAGAGGAATGATATTGAGTACGACTCAATGTCCTAGCTCAAAGGATGAGCAAGATAAAATGAAGGCTATCCCATACGCATCTGCTATTGGATCCATCATGTATGCGATGATATGCACTCGACTAGACGTGTCATGCGCCTTAAGCATGACAAGCCGTTACCAGCAAAATCCTGGAAGCAGTCATTGGATGGCTATTAAGAACATACTGAAGTACCTAAGGAGGACAAGAGATATTTCTTAATCTATGGATATGGTGATGAGGAACTCGTTGTAAAGGGTTACACGGATGCTAGTTTCCAAAACGATCGTGATGATTCTCGGTCGCAATCAGGATATATTTCTTTTGAATGGAGGAGCAGTCTCTTGGAAAAGCTCCAAACAGGATGTGGTGGCTCTATCAACTACAGAATCAGAATACCTCGCCGCCTCATTGGCAGCTCAAGAAGCTACATGGTTAAAGAAATTCATTGCGATCTGGGGGTTGTCCCTTCCATTCAGGACCCCCTAGAGATCTTTTGTGATAACGAGGGTGCGATTGCTCAAATCAAGGAACCTCGTGCTCATCAAAAGACTAGGCACATTGAGCGGAGATTCAACTACATACGAGATAAAGTTGAAAAGGGAAAGATATGTATTCGCAAAGTTCACACGGATCAGAACATTGCGGATCCTCTCACGAAGCTCCTTGAAAAGGCAAAGCATGAAGGTCATACTTGTGCCATGGGACTTCGATATTCTAACGATTAGATTTGATCTATAAATTTTATTTGGATATGAGGAACTCTTTATTATTTGAATAAAATTATTTGGTTATAATATTTCAATTAATGTTCTGATTTAGCATGTTTAATCTATGAGTAAATTGTTTACTCTGAATGTCCATATCGTTCATGCTTGTGGCAACAAGTGTGAGGGTAAGATTATTATGAACTTGGATTGGTTGATATTCATAAGGGAATATAAGCAATGGGTTGCCACCAAGGTTCATAGATATTTGTGGGATACATATTGGACTAACCCGCATCTCAAATTTCCTACATGGAATCTTTTGATTGATCATAAGTAATTTGAGTAAAGCGAATATCATTTGGTATCCTCAGACCTGAGATACATATTGGGTTTTGATATTCACCAAGTGTTATACCTTGAGCTTATTCTTCACTGTCCTGAAATAGTGGACAGTGCATAAGGGTATGTTCAGGCATGACACAAGGTGTTTGTGAGAAACGTATGTAGTCAAGATGGAATTTGTTCCTCTTATTCGTTGAGAGTTATGTCTAAGGCCTGATTAAGTTAAATCAACAAGGAATGATCATTCTGTGTCCTTGGATTTAACATGACATCTGTAACAAAAGGATAGATGATATTTCACCTAAATCATTTCAAGTAGGGTACTTGAAAGGGATGATGTTATTGAATGGCTATAAGTCATGCGTATTAAGGGTAGTAAACCGTTGTTAGGCGGTATTTACTGCTTGCATCAATCTTCTATGAATCTTGGGCAAGTGGGAGATTGAAGGATTCAACGTGCCCAAGACACTTAGAATATTGATGTGGTGTACGTTATGATCCAAGTCGGGTTATACCCAATAACAAACTTAGCAAACACCAATTAATATTTAACTGATGATATGATCATGCAATTAAATATTTACACCAATTAGAAAATGGGTTTTCTAAATAAGTTGCATATGAGAGGAACAACTTATTAGGATATTTTGTTCAATGATATTATTGGTAATGTTATTTAAGTAAGTTGGATAACATCACAATTAATAAAAGGGAGTGTATGGACAATACAAATAAAAGGTTAATTGTATTTTCTAAGGATAAGACTAGTTAACATTTTAATGTGTGAGAATTTTAGGAGGGAAGCCAATTTTAAACTCCTTTGGCCGTTTCTCCTTATGCATCCAATGGACCATTTTTTTTTGGCCTTGAAAAGATACATATTAACTAGTCTTGTCTATCTTCTCTCACATCACAATCTCATTTTGCATGGAAGAACCAAAAATCTTTCTTCTCTCCCTCTCTTGTTACGGAACAAGGTAGCAGCATTGAAGCTCTTGGAGAACGATTTTGTGTTCATTTTGGTGGTGTCTTCCTAACAAGAAGGTGTCTTGCAAGGAGCTTGGGGGTAAACACACTTGAGGGCTTCTTCCTTGGAGTCTTGGCCAAGATTTGAGCATCCAAACCTTTCTTCCTTGGTCGTTTTGCTGCTGGAAGAAGGTAGTTATCACACTCATTGAAGCTGTGACATTATGTAGTTTTTTCATATGCTAATAGCTTATTCATTCACATATTAAAGATCCTATTGATTTGGGTTTTTGTTTTCATCTTAAAACAGCTGTTAGAACACGAAATTTTCAGATTATAAACATGTTATAATCCTAAACCTCCGCTGCGTTTTCTGAAAGTTTAAAAGCTTAAACTATGTTTTAGTGTTCTAACAAACCCTTCAATCCTAGAGATTCTATGGGATATTATTTTTATGATCCACCGGAACAAAAAGTGTTTGTTGGCAGAAAGGGTGAGTTCTTAAAAACAAAGTTCCTTATGTAAGGAACTGGCAATAGAACAGTGGATCTTGAGGAGGATCAAGAAACACAGCCCGGTGCACGTTTGGTTGAAACTAGCACTTAACATGAGGATGTTGAGGATGATCAAGCGGTTGATTAATACACACAAAACGTTCGCAGAAGTGGTAGAACTAGTAATCCACCTGAGAGATACGGATTTTTCATGGATGGATGCTATGTGGTGGATTCAGATGAACCAACACATATCATGATGCAGTGTCCAATTTGGATTGTGACAAATGGCTTGAGGCCATGAATGTTGAGATGCAATCCATGTATGACAATCAAGTTTGGAACTTGTTGTGCGACCCTCTTATTCCAAAGTAGTTGGAAGTAAGTGGGTTTTCAAGAAGAAAACCGATATGCATGGAAACTTTGATACTTACAAAGGTAGACTTGTAGCAAAGGGTTTCACTCAAACTCAAGGGGTTGATTATGATGAAACCTTCTCACCTGTTGCAATGCTTAAGTCTGTAAGGATATTGTTTGCCATAGCAGCTCATTATGATTATGAGATTTGGAAAATGGATGTCAAAACCGCTTTCCTAAATGGATATCTTGAGGAAGATGTCTATATGGTTCAGCTGAAGGTTTTGTCGATCCAAAATATCCTAATAAAGTATGCAAGTTAATGAAATCAATCTATGGATTGAAACAAGCATCAATAAGTTGGAATCACCATTTGATGATGAAGTAAAGAAATTTGGCTTCATCAAAATGCTGATGAGGCTTGCGTGTATAAGAAGGCTAGTGGGAGCACAATAACCTTCCTAGTATTGTATGTTGATGACATACTACTGTTTGGAAACGACATTCCAAGCATGGAAGGTGTAAAAACCTGGCTTGGAAGTTGTTTTTCCATCAAGGATCTTGGTGAAGCCGCCTATATTCTGGGAATAAAGATCTATAGGGATAGATCAAGATGGCTAATTGGTTTGAATCAAAGTGCATACATTGACAAAATCTTGAAAAGGTTCAAGATGGAAAACTCTAAGAAAGGTACTGTACCTATTCAGAGAGGGACAATATTGAGTACGACTCAATGTCCAAGCTCAAAGGAAGAGGAAAATAGAATGAAGGCGATCCCATATGCATCTGCTATAGGATCCATCATGTATGCAATGATATGCACTAGACCAGACGTGTCATGCGCTTTAAGCATGACAAGTAGATACCAGCAAAATCCTGGTGATAGTCATGGATGGCTGTCAAGAACATTCTGAAGTACCTAAGGAGGACTAAGGACATGTTCTTGATCTACGGGTCTGGTGAAGAGGAACTCGTTGTAAAAGGTTACACGGATGCGAGTTTCCAAACCGATCGAGATGATTCACGATCTCAATCGGGGTACATCTTTATTCTGTATGGGGGAGTTGTTTCTTGGAAAAGCTCAAAGCAAGAAGTCGTAGCGTTGTCCACTACAGGGTCAGAATACGTCGCCGCTTCAATGGCAGCATAGGAAGCTGCATGGCTGAAGAAATTCATAGCCGATCTAGGGGTAGTCCCTTCCATTCAAGTGACTGGGTTTGATGTTGTATTTTGTATTTGGATATTGGAACTAATGTTATTTGACTTAATTATATGGTTATAATTTCATTTGTTCTTCTATTTTAGCATGTTTAAATCCGTGAATAAATGAATTATTCTCAACGTCCGTAGTCGATCATACTTGTGGGAACAACTATGAATGTAAGACTATAATGAACTTGGATTGGTTGATATTCATAAGGTATGAATATAGAGCAAGAGGTTGCTACCAAAGGTTCATTGATGTCTATGGGATATAGATATTGGACTGACCCGCTCTCAATTACTTCTGCACGGAATCTTTCTGATTAGTCATAAGAGATTTTGAGTAAAGGTGAATATCATTGTATCCTCAGACCTGAGATACATATTGGGTCTTGATATTGACCAAGTATTGTACTTTGACTTAGTCCTTTGCTGTTCTGAAAAGGCAGTACATAAGGCTGAGTTCAGGTATAAGATGAGGTGATTGTGAGAGACGTATGTAGTCAAGATGGAATTTGTTCCTCTTATTCGTT
>JACCIX010000678.1:0-10000 GCA_025506515.1 Flaveria trinervia | reverse complement strand
CGTGCGCATGGAGGTTGGGACGTGCGAATGTTGTGTGTTGTGGTGGCGACTGAGTCCAATCGCACGAATGAAGGTTCAATCGCACGAAAGTAGCTAATTCGCACGATTGAAGGTTGATTCGTACGAATGGAACGTGGGGCTCGAGCGTCTAGTCGTGCTGTTGCGTGCTCATGATGCGTGGTGTGCCACCCAGGATCAAAATTACTATACGCTTTATACATGTCATTAATGCTTGACAATAACTGTCAATAGGTGTTTGACCGTTCTTCTGCACTCAACATTTGGGATACATTGATCTTGCATACTTACCACTTAACATGTGAGTTTCGTGGCCCCTTTTTATGCTTATACTATTTTACAAACATTTACAAACATGGGGTAAAAGTATGGCTCGCCCGTTTTCTATGCTGTACAACATACATACAATTTTTCATACAAGGAATCCACGTGATGAAGGTATACATCTGCCCAAGATACATATTAAATTCATGTGGCTAGTGTGATATGATCCATCGGGTCATACCCAATAACAAGTCACAAAACACACCAATAAATATTTATTCGCTGATAAAATCACACAAATAATATTAGCACCAATTTAGAACCGGGTTTTCTAAATCATTGCTTTTGTAAATGAACAATATTATATGGATATTTGTTCATGAGATGTTAGTTGTTTTATTATTAAATTGTTTAAGTATATAAAACGAAAGTATGTTAATATTTTATAAAATTAAAATTGGTTTTAATTTTATAAAAACAAGAATGGTTTTACAAATTAATTAAAATGGGAGGGAAACAAAAAAGGGGTCCCAATTCGGCCGCCCCTTGGCCTTGGGATCCCCTTTGTTTCTTGTAACATGCAAGCATTTGATCACTCTTACACTCTTCCATCTCTAACACTTTCTCTCACACACAAGAGCAAAGAAATCCGCTCTACTCTCTCTCACAAAACGGTTTTGGAGCTGAAACTAGGGTGATTTTTCAGCTTGGAATCAAGTGTTCTTGGCTGGAAAAACGGTTGTAGAGAGGGCTTTCAAGTTGGTGTTTCACAACCTAGCAAGTGGGTGTTTGAGGAGCTTGTGGGTATCATCTCTTGAGGTCTTCTTGCTTGAAGATTCAGCCACAAAGATCATCTCTAACATCTCCCCAAACTCGTTTTCTTGAAGCTTGAAAGGTTGTCTTCTAAACATCCTATGTTTATCTTTATTGTATGCATTCGTATATGGATCCATGGTTTGGGTTTAGCTTAACAAATGGGTTGATAATCTTCACATTAACAAGATTTTAAACTATTTATCCGCTGCGTTTTTCATATATATTGGCTTATATGGACTTTGATAATCTGTTAAAACCCCATCAATGGCATCAAGAGCCACTTATACGAATGCATACATATATTTGGTACTCTTGTTCACGGTTTTTTGTGTACACACACCATATGGCCGTGAGTTTTGTGGGGCTGTTTGGTCCCTTTGGGGTTTTAAAGATGCTATTTTATATGCTTGTTTAGGATCTCTAAAATATGGAAATGGTTGTTTGTTTGTTTGAACCAAACCCATTTGTTCTTGGTTTATGTTGGCCAAGATTATTGGTTGAAAAGGGGCTGCCAAATCGATTTTATGTGCATATTTGGATGTGTACATTGATGTTCATAACCTAGCCAACACCTGCATATGGATGTGTTTTGTGTGTGTGATTTGTATGATTATTTATTTGGGTTTGTAATCTATTTATTATGGTTTGTAATAATAAAGTAGATTAGTTGTATCTCTTTTACTAGTAAAAAAAATGTATTAGGATATATTTTGTAAAAGGAGTTCAAGAAGACTTTGGTTTTTGGTTGTGAGCCATTTTAGGCCAAATGGGTCTCAGAGCCCAAGATTGTTTTAAGAAGCCCAATAACCAAGGCCCAAGCATGAGGCCCAAGGAAGCTAGGAGCTGAAGTTGGAGCCCAAAAGGAAGCCCAAATAAAGCAAAATGTGGCAACACAAAATGGACACTTGATGCATAGGATGCGAGATCAAGTGGGAGCACACCATCTCAATGTCTTGTGTCATGTTAATGCTTTATAATTCACCCTTGGCACACTTGTTTTTGGCCAACAAGTGTTGCCAAATCCATTGGCTATGGTTATGAACTTGTGGTTGTTTTATTATGCATGTATGTTGATTTACGTTCATCTTATCTTATTATGGAATTGGATAATTAACAAATCCATCTCATCTTATCAATATAATCAAAATATATTGATATTAAAAGTACTAAAATTGAATTTTTTAAATTGTAGATGGCTAACACAACATGTAATCCGCACCGTCCATAACCTATCACTAAGAACCATCCTTGAAAAGGAACGTCTAAACCATGGGAACTTCATGGATTGGTACCGAAATTTGAGAATTGTTCTCAAACAGGAAAAGAAGTCCAATGTGTTAGACGATCCCATTCCCGATCAACCCGATGAAAATGACGTTGAGGCCTTTGCCTATTGGTTCAAGTACATACACGAAGATTCTGTGCAAGTCTCATGTCTCATGCTAGCGAGTATGATTCCTGATTTGCAAAAGGACTTTGAGAACCACAATGCCTATGACATGATCACCAGTTGAAGGAATGTTCCAAAACAATCAAGGGTGGGAGCGCTTCGAAACAGTTCGAGCACTCCATGCATGTCGAATGGACGAGATCCAGTCGATATATCTTACATTCTCAAGATGAAGAGCCACATTGATCGCCTTGAAAGGCTTAACTGTCGTGTGTCCAATGAGTTGGCAACGGATTTGATCCTCAACTCCTTATCCAAGAGTTGATAGCTTCGTTATGAACTATAACATGAATGGATGGGACAAGAGCATGGGTGAGCTTATTCAATGCTCAAAACGGCGAGGCAGGCATTGGTAGAAAGGTTCTACCAGTCCTTACGATCAATGAAGGTGGTAATAGGAAAGGCACCTCCACGACCCTAGGGCAAATGTTGCCAAAGGGAAGGGGCACGTCAAAGGGAAGGGTAAGGGTAAAGCAAAAAATGGAACCACCCAAACCGAATGAAAGAAGCAAAAAGGTTGCTCAGGATGACCCGTGTTTGAGTGTGGTGAAGTAGGCCATTGGAAACGCAATTGTCCGGTCTACCTCAAAGCGTTGAGATCGAAGGGGGGGGCGCGGGGCAAACTTCAGGTACAAACATTTATGAGACATTGAGCTAAATGTTTTTCTTCTAACACATGGGTATAAATACTAGATGTGGAACTCATATTTGCAATTGTTGCAGGGGTTCAAGAAGAGTGAACATTATGCAAAAGGGGAATAAGTCTCTCATAGGCAATGGTGCAAAGGTTCATGTGGACAGCCCAAGGAGCTACATTTTGAAACTTCCGAAGGTTTGGAAGTTATTTAAAAAATGTTTGTATGCTCTAGTTTAACTAGGACACATTATTTCCGTTCCTGTTTAAGACAATGTGATTATGATTTCAAGTCGTTGACAATGATATCATGTTTCTTTAAATCATGTTTTGTTTTAAGGCTATACCTTGTAATGGTATTATGAATTGGTTCATAATACACAACATATGATAGCTCATGTACCAAGCAACCACCAAAAGGCTCCAATTAGATTTAAATGATTTCATATCTTTGGCATTGTCGCCTTGGTCATATAAACAAGAATCGTATGCAAAAAATCCATAAGGATGGTCTTTTAAAAACTAATGAAAATGTTTCATTTGATATATGCGAGTCTTGTTTGCAAGGTAAAATGACAAAGTCCCTTTTAGTGGTACTAATGAAAGGGCAAAGGATTTATTAGGGATTATACATTCGGATGTATGTGGACCTTTTAAACAACAACTAGGAATGGTGCAAATACTTCATTACTTTTACCGATGAATATAGTCGTTATGGGTATGTCTACTTGTTAAGACACAAACATGAATCTTTTGAAATGTTCAAAATCTTCAAGAATGAAGTTGAAAATCAACTGAACACAAAGGGTCAAGATTCTGTACAGATAGAGGAGTGAATACCTGATAGTGAATTTCAAGAGTATCTTAGAAGGTGTGGGATTGTCTCACAAACTTACTCCACCTGGAACACCCACAACCATAATGGGTGTCTGAAAGGAGGAATCGAACTCTATGGATATGGTTCGATCTAGATGGCTAGAGTTCACACCTCTACGTTTTGGGTTTCGCATTTCTCTCCGCGGCCCGTTATTTAAATATGGCCCAAACCAAGAAAGTGGAAAGGACACCTTTTGAAGTATGGCATGGAAGGGTTCCATCATTATCATATTTAAAAGTTTGGGGGTGTGAGGCTTATCCTAAGCAATACGCTCAAAACAAACTAGAAGCCCGATCCACAAAGTGTATCTTCATGGATACCCTAGAGATTGTATTGGATACTATTTCTATGATCCATAGAGCAGAAAGTATTCATCGCTCGAAAGGCAGAGTTCTTAGAGACTAAGTTTCTTTCGGAAGAAACTAGTGGAGAGCGTAAGGAGCAGTGGAATTGAGATTCAAGATTCACAAGACGATACACATTGGTTGAAACTAGCAATCAACATGAGGATGTGAGAATGATCATATGGATGATCACATACACAAAACATTCGCAGATATGGTAGAACTAGTATTCCTCCTGAGAGATATGGATTTTTCATGGATGGATGCTATGTGGTAGATTCGGATGAACCAACCACATACCATGATGCAATGTCAAAACCTGATTTGACAAATGGCAAGAAAAGCCATGAACGTTGAGATGCAATCCATGTATGATAACCAAGTTTGGAATGGTTACCACCACCTCTTAAGTCCAAGTAGTTGGGAGTAAGTGGGTTTTCAAGGAGGAAAACCGATATGCATGGAAACTTGGATACTTATAAAGCTAGACTTGTAGCGAAAGGTTTTACTCAAACTCAAGGGGTTGATTGGATGAAACTTATCGCCTGTGGCAATGCTAAAGTCTATTAGGATATTCGTTTGCCATAGCAGCATATTATGACTATGAGATTTGGCAAATGGATGTCAAAACGCTTTCCTTAATGGATATCTTGAGGAAGATGTCCATATGAAACAACACCTGAAGGTTTGTCGATCCAAACATCCTAACAAGGTATGCAAGTTAAGGAATCAATCTATGGATTGAAACAAGCGTCAAGAAGTTGGAATACGTTTGATGATGAAGTAAATAAATTTGGTTTCATCAAAACGTTGATGAAGCTTGTGTGTATAAGAAAGCTAGTGGGAGCATTATTACTTTCCTGGTATTATATGTCAATGACATCCTGCTATTTGAAATGACATTCAAACTTGGAAGGTGTTTTAAAAACTGGCTTGGAAGTTGCTTTTCCATTAAAGATCTTGGTGAAGCACCTATATCTTGGGAAAATAAAGATCTATGAGATAGATCAAGGCGGGTTGATAGGTTTAAACCAAAGTGCATACATTGAAAAGATCTTGAAAAAGTTCAAGATGGAGAATTCTAAGAAAGGTTGGTACCTATTCAAAAAGGGACTATATTGGCTCATCTCAATGTCCTAGTTCAAGGTTGAAAAGCACGAAAAGAATAAATGGAGTCCATATGCATCTGCTATAGGATCCATCATGTATGCAATGATATGTACTAGGCCGGGGACGTGTCATGTGCTCTGAGCATGACAAGTAGATATCAGCAGAACCCTGGTACAGTCATTGGATGGCTGTTAAGAGTATTTTGAAAATCTTAGGAATACTAAGGATATGTTCTTAATATATGGATCTGGTAAGGAGAGCTCGTTGTAAAGGGTTACATGGATGCGAGTTTCCAAACTGATCGAGATGATTCTCGATCACAGTCGGGATATGTCTTCATTATGAATGGAGGAGCAGTCTCTTGGAAGAGCTCAAAGCAAGATGTGGTGGCACTATCTACAACAGAATCAGAATACATCGCCACTTCATTGGCAGCTCAAGAAGCTGTGTGGCTTAGGAAATTCATTGTTGACTAGGGGTTGTTGCTAACCATTCAAGACCCCTAGAGATCTTTTGTGACAACGAGGGTGCGATTGCTCAATCAAAAGAACCTCGTGCTCATCAAAAGACTCGGCACATTGAACGGAGATTCAACTACAGAAGGGATGAAGTTGAAAGGGAAAGATATGTATTCGTAAAGTTCACACCGATCAAAACATTGCGGATCCACTCACGAAGCTCCTAGATAGGTCAAAACTGAAAGTCATACTTGTGCCTTGGACTTCGATTTCTAGTGATTGGACTTGATCAAATTTTGTATTTGTATATTGGAACTTATGTTATTTAACTTAATTATATGTTTATAATTTTCATTTGTTCATTCTTTTAGCATGTTTAAATCCGTGAATAAGCAAGTTATTCTAACGTCCGTGGTCGATCATACTTGTGGGAACACTATGAATGTAAGACTATAATGAACTGGATTGGTTGATTTTCATAAGGTATGAATATAAGCAAGTTGTTGCTACCACAAAGTTCATGATATCTATGGGATATAAGATATTGGACTGACCCGCTCTAATTGTCTCTGCATGGAATCTTAGTGATTAGTCATAAGAGACATTGAGTAAAGGCGAATATCATTTTATCCTTAGACCTGAGATACATATAGGGTCTTGATATTCACCAAGTATTTATATTTTGACTTAGTTCTTTGCTGTTATGTAAAATTAACAGTACATAAGGCTATGTTCAGGTATGATTAAGGCGATTGTGAGAGACATATGTATCAAGATGGAAATTGTTCCTCTTATTCGTTGAGAGTTAGATGACTAAGGCCCTGTAAGTTAAATCATCGGAGAATGACAATTCTGTGTCCTGGGATTTAACATGACATCTGTAACAAAAGGATTGATGATTGATTCACCTAAAACATTTCAAGTATGGTACTTGAAGGAGATGATGCTATTGAATGGCAGTTAATCATATACATTAGGGTAGTAAACCGTTGCTAGGCGTTATTTGCTACTTACATCAATTTTCATGAATCTTGTGCAAGTGGGAGATTGAAGGTATACATCTGCCCAAGATACATATTAAATTCATGTGGCTAGTGTGATATGATCCAAGTCGGGTCATACCCAATAACAAGTCAAACAAACACCAATAATATTTATTCGCTGATAAAATCACACAAATAAATATTACACCAATTTAGAAACCGGGTTTTCTAATCATTGCTTTTGTAAATGAACAATATTATATGGATAATTTGTTCATGAGATGTTAGTTGTTTTATTATTTAAATTGTTTAAGTATAGAAAACGAAAGTGTGTTATATTTTATAAAATTAAAATTGGTTTTAATTTTTATAAAAACAAGAGTGGTTTTACAAATTAATAAATGGAGGGAAACAAAAAAGGGTCCCAATTCGGCGGCCCCTTGGCCTTGGGAATCCCTTTGTTCTTGTACATGCAAGCATGATCACTCTTACACTCTTCCATCTCTAACACTTTCTCTCTCACACACAAGAGCAAAGAAATCCGCTCTACTCTCTCTCACAAACGGGTTTTGGAGCTGAAACTAGGGTGATTTTTCAGCTTGGAATCAAGTGTTCTTGGCTGGAAAACGGTTGTAGCGAGCTTTCAAGTTGGTGTTTCACAACCTAGCAAGTGGGTGTTGAAGGAGCTTGTGGGTATCATCTCTTGAGATCTTTTGCTGAAGATTCAGCCACCAAGATATCTCTAACATCTCCCCAAACTCGTTTTCTTGAAGCTTGAAAGGTTTGTCTTCTAAACTCCTATGTTTATCTTTATTGATGCATTTCGTATATGGATCCATGGTTTGGGTTTAGCTTAAGTACAAATGGGTTTGATAATCTTCACATTAACAAGATTTTAAACTATTATCCGTTGCGTTTTTCATATATATTGGCTTATATAGACTTTGATAATCTTGTTAAACCCATCCACGTGATACTGTGTTGGCAGTACTTATCTGATACATGCTTGGTCTGCTGTGTGGTTCTCTTCTTTGCAACTATTTAATTCCAGTGTGGGAACGTCGACGGTTAGGGTATCTGGTGATTGTACTGTACTACTGCTTTGACACCCCCCCACCCTCGTGTTGGTATACTAGTTAGTACCACAATAGCCCGGCACGGGCCTTGGGTGAATATAGCTCGACAATTTCTTTGTGTACGTCGCTAGGTTTGGTTGGGCAAAGCTCATGTCATGTGATTTTACTTGTGTATATAACTGTATTCACGGTATTCCATATCATTTACTTATACAGCATTACTTACACTTTTATTAGCTTAACCCTGCGAGCTCACCAACAATTTGTTGACCATTTTGAGCATATCTTTTCGTGATCAAGCTAGCTGAGGTTCTAGGTGTGCTGCCTTAGTAGAGACCCTAGCTGTGAGCATTTTTTGGACTAAATATGTTTGACAAACAGTTACTTTGAAAAATGTTGAACTGTGTAACAATTACAATCTTTTGAAACTTGTTCCCCGGGTTGTGGAATTTACCATTACAATTTCATCTCTATGTGATCATGTGAATCTTTGTCTCTGTATTATCCTTATGGCTATGTTGTCGTGACATATGACTATACACGACACAAGTCCCCCTTGTTGTCAGGTGTCGTCATGACATGCTTGTCATCATTTTTATTCTTGCATCTCTATCGCTTACCATGTGTTATGACGATTCCGTCTCGTTACGCCCCGCGGTGTTTCGCTCTTAGCGGGGGTGTGACATGTATGTATGTATTGTATGTATGTATGTATGTATGCATGCATGTATGAATGCATGCATGTATGTAATGTATGTATGTGTGTATGTATGTTTTATGTATGTATGTATGTATGTATGTAATGAAATATGTATGTATGTATGTATGTATGTATGTATGTATGTATGTATGTATGTATGTTGTATGTATGTATGTATTTTGTATTATGTATGCCTGCATGTATGAATGTATGTATGATATTATTGTTCTCTATGTATTGCTTGTATGTATGTATGTATGTATGTATGTATGTATGTATGTATGTATGTATGTATGTACGTATGTAGGTATGTATGTATGTATGTATGTATGTATGTATGTACGTGTGTATATATGTTTATATGTACTTATGTATGTATGTGTGTGTTGTATGTCTGTATATGTTTGTTTGTATCTATGTATGTACGTAGTATGTATGCATGCAAGTATGAATGTATGTATGTATGTTGTATGTATGTTTGTATGTATGTATGGTATGTATGTAAGTATCTATGTAAGTACGTTATGTATGGTCGTCCTACTGTTAATACGTTGAAACGTACGTTTGTGTATGTACGTATGTATGTATGTATGTATGTGTGTATGTAGTGTATGTATGTGTGTATGTATTTAGGTGTGTATGTATGTATTTATGTATGTATGTATGTATGTGTGATGTATGTATGTATGTATGCATGATTTATGTATGTATGTATTATGTATGTATGTGTGTATGTATGTATGTATGCATGCATGTATAAAAGTATGTATGTGTGTATGTATGTTATGTATGTATGTATGTATGTATGTACGTGTGTATGTATGTTTTTATGTACATTATGTATGTATGTATGTATTATGTATGTATTTTGTTTTTTATCTATGTATGTACGTATGTATGTATGCATGGCAAGTATGAATGTATGTATGTATGTTTGTATGTATGTTTGTATGTATGTATGTATGTAAGTATGTATTGTGCATACGTATGTATGTATGTACGTACGTACTATGTACGTATGTATGTATGTATATATGTATGTATGTATGTATGTATGTGTGTATGTATGTATGGTGTGATGTATGTATGTATGCATGCATGTAGTACGGTGTGTATGTATGTATGTATGTATGTATGCATGTATTTTGGATGTATGTATGTATGTATGTATGTGTGTATGTATGTATGTATGGCATGCCATGTATGAAAGTATGATGTATGTATGTATGTATGTTTGTATGTTATGTTTGTATGTATGTATGTATGTATG
>JACCIX010000117.1:0-47810 GCA_025506515.1 Flaveria trinervia | reverse complement strand
CATGTGCCAAAAGTGTCTGCTATGAAGAATCAACCACAATTGAGTATGAAAGATCATTTTCAAGAAAGGTTCCTCTGCCTAAACTATCAACCATGAAGAAATCAACCCCAACTCCTGATCCACTATTCCTGATCCTTATAGCATGTCAGATAAGGAAATGAAGGATTATCTTTCAAGCCAAGGATTCACAAGAAGAAAGATGGGAATATGAAGACAAACTCGTTAAGGGCTGCTACTCTACAAATGATTAATGAAAAGAAAGATATGCTCAAAGGGTTAGAAGAAGAAATCCTAAACAAGAAGCCAAGATCTATAGTAACTGCTCAAGACATGATGCTAAACTAGAAAGATCAAGAATTGTTGGCTCCTATAGTTCATAAATACCCAGAATGGTTTGCAGAACCCTCTCAGTTAAAACTACAAGAAGGACTAACAACTGCTGAGTTAATCAGAGGGGTGTCTACTCCCAAAGGCAAAGTTGATTAGAAAATAATTTCTTGGAAGTATGACAACACGTGGAATATGTTCATGGTAAAAAATGATCTCCGGGCTGTGCAATTCTTTACAGAGTACTCAGCTCTTGTAAATGCCCTGGAGATCCATGACTTAAAAGAACTAGCTCAACTGGAACTGATCAATCACTCAGCTATGTTCAGGGGATATGAATTTGAAAACATACTCAAAATGTTTAGAAGGACTAACAATTTCAATTCATTAAAGACAATATGCATGAGAAAAGATAAGTCTTTTATTAATCCCCTTGAGAAGAAGAAGAAAATGCAAACTGTTGGAGCATATATAGTCATATATAGCGTGTCCGTTGCTTGTCGAATAGTCTAGGCTTAATTTATTACACCTGATATGTTGTAAACACATGAAACTGGGTCATTTGTAGGAGCCTATGCGAATGAGAGTCAGTCGTACGACTGAGCCATGCTAATGGACCAGTCGTGCGACTGAGAGATGCGATTGGGTCATTCGTAAGAATGAACCATAAGAATGGTCCTGTCGTACGATTGAACCATACGCATGGTCCAGTCGTACTATTGAACCATACACATGGTCCAATCGCACAAATGGGCCCAGTCGCATCTAATATGGGCCAAGGCCTATATATACCAGTTTCAATGTGTAGAGAGATTAAGGGTTTGAGAGGGAGTCTACCCGAGGGCCTAGGGCTGCCAGATGAGAGGGGAGATCATGCTCGATCTTCCCCTTGCCAAGAGTATTGATTCTTATGTTGTAACGAGCTTGTAATCGTTAGGTTTTGTCAATGAAACCATTCAATTATAGTTCGTATTATTGTTTGACTTTTGGTTTGTGCTGTTGTTTATCCTTTCATCAAGAACATGCTCGGATGTTTATCGATCCAGCTGACTTCACACAAGCAGAAGAAGTTGTGTTTCCTGAGTTGAAGGTGAAACCAACAGAAGCTTTAAAGAGAAAAATGGTGTCTGGTACTCATTCCTCCACACCTATCTCAAATGTATACTATGATGAAAAAACTTATGAGATAGTGATTGAAAGGAAGTGGGGAGGAAAGGAGGGTGCTGAAATACGACTATTAGTGGATATGAAGTAAGATTGCTTGATGAATACTACATTCACTATTACATACCAGACACTTCAGGGAAATAAACAATAAGCTGGGTGAACAAAATATTCACTTCATTCTAAGTGCATCAAGTTGCTAAAATTGGCCTATGATCGTATCAATACCAAAAGAGACAAAAGAAAGAAAAAGAAGACACCCTTGCAACTTGGGAACATTGTCAAACTTGAGGTAGATGTGGGTGGAAGCTTACTGCTTCACAGAGATGGTCTCTCTACTATTTCTATTTGGGAACCTATTTCTTTGAAGAAGTTACCAATAGAAGCCATCTACAACATACAACATGAGCAAAATGAAGATACATGTGCTAAGTAGGGACAAAATGTTAGAAGCAACAAATTTTTTCAACATGATTAAAGCTATTCTGGATCCAACTAAAGCTGCATTTTTACTACCTCCATAAGACCCAACAGAATCCTCACAACATCAATCACCTCCCAAACATTGAAGAACATAGGCTATATAATCCTTAGGGGGAGTATTGTTGCACCCTGAAAGGATCATACATGCCAATTCAATGGGTGATTTGATGATTGCTTTGCTGGAATCCCACAAGTCCAAGAAGAAAAGCGGATGAAGATCCTGCTCAGAAAAATCAAGTGTTGTCTTTCGCATTTGTCAATGCGGAGACATAAAACAAATACAGACAAGTATTTGTTCTTCCGCATTGACAAATGCAGAAGACCAAGTATTAATGCGGACAAGACTTTGTTCATCGGCATTTGACAAATGCGGATGACCGAACAAATGTGCATAAGTATTTGTTCATCCGCATTAACCAATGTGGATGACCAACATACTAATGCGGATGATCAAGTGAAGAAATGCTAATCAAGTCAACTCATCCGCATTTGCCAATGCAGATGAACAAGCAAAGATGCGGATCAAGACTTAGACTAGTTCTGATGTAATAGGTCAGGGGTAGGTAGTTAGTCATTTTGTAAAAGGCATCTTATCTGTCTATAAATAGAATAGATAACCTGTACATGTGGTGACGGCTAAGTGACTGCTGATAGACATAGAGAATTTTTGTTGTTATTTATTCTCTGTAATCAATCAACTTTCATATATATAATACAAAAGCATTTATGAGCATAATTCTTTCATTGAATGTTCTTTGATTGTTTGTTTCCGCCATTCAGTCATTGACTTGATTACCATATTCGATTCTCAGTAAGAATCTCAATCTTACTTACCCAGTCAAATTATGATGTTAAGTATGATTAAATTGCTCATGCGCCCAACTGAAAATAACTGCCTAAGTGTCCCATGCGCCCAAAACCTCATGCACCTGAATAGAACTCATGTGCCTAGAAATAGGCTGAAATTGACTAAGGGTTATACGCCCAGATAGTTCATGCGCCAAGGCACTCATGCGCCTGCATAGTGCCCATGCGCCTAGAATTGCCCAGAAATGACTATGTGTTGCCCATGCGCCCCAATAGTGTCAATGCGCCTGGAAGTTTCTCATGCGCCTAAGTGTTTCCCATGCGCCCAGAAGGTCATGCGCCCCAATAGTGCCCACGCGCCTAAAGACTTAGAATTATTTTCTGATTTTGGGGAAAATGTAAGGTGTAGGCTTTGACTTGAGAGGTTCCTGGGGGTTATGTAAGTTGAATTTTTGGAGTCATAGATGATGTATTATGCGATGTGTGATGATGATGTACAATATGGTTCATGCTTATGCATGATGGTATGTAAGATGTATGTTATGTATGTATGATGGTGCCTCGTATGGTAAGTTTGTATGTTCATGTTGATGTTCCTTATTATGTATGATTGTATGATATGTTTTTATTACGTAAGATGATGTGACTTTACGTGGTGTGATTATTATGATGAACGTGAAGTATTATCTTAACGAAATGAAAGATTTAAGATGATGAAAGTGGAACATAATGAACGAATGAAAAGTCTTGCAAGCAAATGAAAGGAGGTTCACAACCATTGAGAGTTGTCAGCTCAATTGTGTGTTTATAGCGTGCGATTTTGGCTAACTCATAAGGGTTCATACACACAGTAGGCACCAGTCTTGGTGACTGCTCCAATACGTGTGATTTGGTTATTACTGTGAGTTATGTAGTGTGCGATTTTGGCTAACCCATAAGAGTTCACACACATAGGGGAGTTAGTCTTAATGACTACTCTATATGTGCGATATGGGGTCCGTGTTGCTTAACCCTAGATGATACAGCTTTGTGCTCAAGAGGGGGGGGGGGGGTTAAGTACAGGACCTAGATAGAAGTGAAAGATAATAAATGTACGAAAAGTGCGATAAGTATGAAATGTGTGAAACGTGCGAAATGTACGAAACGAACAATGATGAAGATAATAATTATTACCTTGATGTATGTATGATGTGTGATCACGTGCGATAGTAAAGAAATGTTTTAACAAATGGAAGGTAATATAACATTTTTGTAAAAGTAGAACTCACTCAACAACACTGACTTTTTATGCATTTTCCAGTTGGCAGGTAATGGTTGCTCAGCGGGGCGGCTACTCGGATCGTTTTGGATGACATCCATTTTTATAATGTTTTTGTGATGTAATGCAACAAGTATTTTGTAATTTGGTAACGATGTATTATTTTGCAAAAGCTATTATAATGAAATGAAATGGATGTTTAAATGTTTCTGCTGCATGTATTTAGTAAATTAATACAAATATATGTTTTATGTGCGATGATTGACCAGCTGTGAGTGTAACTTCTTGTATTTTTGCATTAATTGAAAGTTAGCATTGTTATTCTTGTAAGGACCATTGTTGCCATATGAGAAACTTATGGGCCATTTATGCTTATTATTTTATTGTTTTAATTCTTTAGTTTGGAAGTTAATAATGTCAAATATTACATATTAAATAGATGATAATCATAAAAAATTATAATAATAAAAATAATAAAAAAACTAATAACAACAATGATTATAATATTGACAAAAATATTTGCTATAGTAATAATAATAAAAAAATTTACAACAGTAATAATAATAACTAAGAACAATAATAATAAAAGTATTGTCATTATTAATAATAATTTGTAAAAGTAATTAAGTAAAATAATATATATATATATATATATATATATATATATATATATATATATATATATATATATATATATATATATATATATATATATATATTTAAAACTTGGATTTAGTTAAGTTAGGGGGTGTGTTTTGCCATTTTATAAACTTTAAAAGGAAATTTGTGCATAAAATGATAACATATAAACTACCAGGGTCAAATGTGAAACTTTTAAAATTACAACCCAATCCCCGCCCTTCACCTCGATTTTCCGGCGGAGCTCTGGCCACCCCCTAAACGTATTAAAAATCTTCAAATTACTATCCGAATCGCTCCAAAACGCCTCGTGTACCCACCACGAACTTGAAAGAGCTTAATAATTGTGATTAAACATCGGTTACACACCCAAACGAATGCATAACCGTCGCCCTTTACTCATATAGCTGTTCGAGCTTAAAACAATATTAATAGCTCAATTAATCCAAGATAAACAATCATATACCTATCCTTAATTGAATACGACTCTTAATTTCACTAGAAAGCTACACAAACATCTCCTTCGATCTCTCCATTAACCGTGATCTGCCACAATTCGAATACCATCTTCAACGCTTCTAAACTCGAAATTTACAGAGGGTTTTTCATCTTGGTGTTCATTAGAAACTATCTGTGCAGCGAATTGGATTATAATCGTCATTTGAACGACAATCGAGCTCCACGTTGGTCGCACTTTGTTCTTCGAGTCGAATCATTGAAATCAAACAACTATCGGGTAACTAAACTTACATACATGTTCGTTTTTAACTGATGAATGAAAGCCCTAACAATGATTTGGTTAATAATGTAAGGCCCTATTCCCGGAGACCTCACAGTTGGTCATTCACAACATTAAATACATTAAACATTATAAATTTACAAGCTTAAGCAGCGGAATTGTTTTAACAAAAGCCATTCATTTCATTAAAAACACTGTTGTTGACTCATACACTGTTGTTTAATGAATACAAAAGAATTGTTTAGTTGCATTACAAAAAAAACAGCAATAACAAGTATGAATGGATGTCAGTCTTTTCCTGCCGAGTAGCTTCACCCTCGTGCCATCCTCAGCATTGTTTACCTACCAACTGAAAATGTATAAAAGTCAGCGTTGCTGAGTGAGTTCTAGTTTTAAAAGTAATAAAATACTTTCTATAAGGTATATATATGAAAATACTCTTTTTATGAAAATTTCACCTCTTTATACGTGAGCACGCATTAACTTACAATCAGATAATGCTTCTTCTCTTTACTGTATGCCTTGTTTATTCTGTACTCTTTTATCTTTATATTTCACTATCTATGTGGACCAATGAGCAATACCCTAAACGATGTGTGCGGGGGAAACTGGCGCTGGGCCCTGTTCCCTCAAAGGGCTCTAAATACTGTATACAAGGCTGGCCCAGTCACCTAGGGTACGCTGCAAAGGTCCGCCAATCACAATTGACTGGCCCCGTGTGCATAATAGGGTAGCTAACCCGCATCACAGTTGAGCTAACGACAACATGGCCGTGCACCTCCTATGTGCTTGCAAGACTTGTTAACATTTTATTTAAGTTTCACTTCTCTTCTTCATTTCTCTTTCGCTTTATTATTAGTAATACTTTATGTTACGATAATAAACACACCACGTAAAGTCATAAACTAATAGTAATAATAATAATATGGAATAATCATAAACATGCACAAGACTAAGCATTAATAACCCCTAGTCAAACCTCGGTCAAAACCTTAGTTAGCACAGACTCTCAAATATTCGTAATAAATTCTAAGTGTTTAGGCGCACCAACACTATTTGGGCGCATGAGCCCTGTTTGGGCGTTTCATCACTATGCAGGCGCATCAGCCAATACTTAACCGTTTCAACACTTAGGCGCATGAGCTATTCAGGCGCATGGATACTATTCGGACGCATGGACACTTAGGCGCATAGGGTGTGGGCGGTTGGGCATACTTAGGCGCATGGGCTATTCAGACGCATAGAGACTATTGGGGCGCATGACCCTACACTTAGTCGTCCGATTACAAGTTCTAGGTGCATGAACCACTGTTCAGGCGCATGAGTTACACTTAAACATTTCTAAGGCATTTCCAGGCGCATGAGCCTTATTTAGGCGCATGAACCTTTGGCTCGACATGTTTCTAGGATATTTTCGAACCCAAACATCAAGCCTATTTGTTCTAAGCTTACCAAGGCTATTCTAAACATGAACAATTTAATAACACCTAAAAAACATCTTCAAACATGCATAATACATACCGGTATACTTACATAAACATAATAAAAACTGTTTTAATACATTTTCAGCCCCAAAGAGTTTAAAACAAGTAAAACAGGGGTCTAGAAACTCACCTGGTGCAACTATGGGTGTATCTTTCTTCTAACCCGTATGCAAATGAGTTCAAGCACCTAGAAACCCACCAAACACACACACAAGAACATAAGCATATAACCGAGACAAAACCCATCACAAACACTTAAAAACTTCGAATTCTTACCTTGAATTCAACCTCTTCTTCTTCTTCTTCAAACCAAAGATTCTGCTCTCACACTCACAAGAACCGAGTGAAAAGGTGATGTGAAAAGAGGGTGGGCGGCCACGCCCACCTTTACACCAACTTTTGTACTTTTGTCCCCCTTTTACATTTTTAACCCCTCAACTTGGGTTTATTGATGTTTTCCTTCTTTTATTTGCTTTAATAAAATAACCGGGTGTTACAAATAACATCGTTGATACTTCATTTTGGGATTAATCGAATTTAGGGTTCTTGGATTTAGGGGTGTTTTATTGATTTAGCTTAAAGCAATTTGGAACCAAGTTATACCGCGGCTGAGAGCCTTGGTTTAGTGGTAACATGGAAGGATTCTGAACAAGAGGTCCCCTGTTCGAATCCGGGGGACCCCATGTTTTGTTTTAAAGGCTTTTAAGCCTTCAAATTGAATCTAGTTTATTTTTTAAAAATTATAAAAAATCAGTTTGTAAATCTATTATATTATTTTCCTGCAATTTTATTTCATAAAGATTTTAATACTTTTATTGAATGTTTTTAAACAAATAATATATTTAGGCAATTTTTCTTATAAAATAGACTTTAAATATTGTTTTAACTTACTAAATTATTATTTGTTCAAATAATATATTTTGATTAGTTTCTTATAAAATAGACTTAGAATATTGTTTTAACTTACTAAATCGTTATTTATTCAAATAATATACTTAGGATTTCCTTATAAAATGGACTTTAAATATTGTTTTAACTCATTAAATCCTTACTTGTTCAAATAATATCTAAGCATATATTGTTTAAAATAAGGATTATTTTAATAAAAGTTACAAATGATACTGCACTTGTAAGTAAACTGTAAACAATGGTTTTCCTACATTTTTTCTTATACTAAAATGTTTAACTTGTATAGTTCATTTTTTACATAATTAATAAAACCCCTAAATACCAAATCCACTTAAATCCCTAGTCCTCGTTGAATCATTAAACTCATTACAAATAAACTTAACCTTGTAAAAAATATATATATATATATATATATATATCTATATTATATAAATAATATGTGTGTGTGTGTGTTGTATATATATATATATATATTTAGGTACCTTGTGAAGGATTATGTTGGAACGACGATTATTATTCTTATCAATCATCAACTATATATTTTTCACATGTGAGTATTTCTATACCCATTTTTCATATTTTCACACTTGGGGTGAAACATGTTACCTTATAATCGTTGCACTTGTAAAACGTTTGATTCTTGTAACTTATGGCAATTCACTTGTATGTTCTGGTTAGTGATCTTAGAATTACCATATATGACGATTATATGTACAATCATTAACTATGCTAGTCTGGTGATGTCATAGATCTATGGGCCTGACAAGCCTGCTTGGTTAATCCAAGTTACACTTAGCTAATCGTATAAACTTGTAAATGTTGAGACTTGTAAAACTGTCAAGGTTGATTGTGCATCCTATTACTCCTAGTTACTTTGTTCTCTAACTTATAACAGGAATTGCCATTTTATATACTTATGTATTGAAAACTATGGAAATTTTGTTGGGTTGTTAGAACATGAAACATAGTTTAACCATAACTTTGTGAAAAACACAGCGGAAATAAACATTATAACATAGTTATAAACTAAAAATTTCGGTTTCAAATTGAATTATAAAGTTACAAACAAACCAAGAACAAAAGGACGTTTTATATGTGAATAAGACTAGCTATGTAAACACAAAACATACATTATGGACAGCCATAAAGAGGATCCATAACTACTTCAGCAGCAAAAGAGTCGAAATGGACGAGGATATGCTCCAAGAGAAAACGGACTAACGCACCAAAAGGAGGTATTCCAAGCTTGCATACCCCAAGGGCTCTATAGCAAAAACCTTGTTCCAGGATTTAGCACCCAACCAAAAGAACAGGCTGCTAGAACACTTCAAGCCGTGAATCTCTTCAACAAAAGGAGAAAACCCTTTTCTTTCTTGTGATTTGCATGTGACGAGAGAGAGGAAGAGGAGTATATAAAATTTTGTCAAGTGTGTTTGTTCAAAGAATCAAGTGAAAACCAAAGGAGGCCAACCCACCAAGGGGCGGCCCGAAATCCTTTTAATTGGGTTTCCCCCCAAAAACTTAAACACCCAACTGTCACATGTTAACTAGTCACTTCTTTGAGTTAATATAATTAACCTTTTAATGTATAACTCCCACACACTCCTTTATTATTTGATGTTATTTAAGTAACTGAATAACATTACAAACAATATCTGTGAACAAAAATCCATATAAATTGTTCAATATCATATGCAACTTGTTGGACCAAAAGAACCAATGAGCCAAGATCAGAAAACCTCTAAGTCCCACATGGTATCACAACAACTGCTGAAAGCTTCATCAGCAGTTGACAAGCTAAGTGCTGAAGACTTCAACAGCTCAAGAACTAAATGCTGAAGTACAACAGCTGAAGAACACAAGTACT
The DNA here is from genome assembly GCA_025506515.1 of Flaveria trinervia. Taxonomy (NCBI): domain Eukaryota; kingdom Viridiplantae; phylum Streptophyta; class Magnoliopsida; order Asterales; family Asteraceae; genus Flaveria; species Flaveria trinervia. Next base: position 38,133 of record JACCIX010000117.1, on the reverse strand, counting down.
GAAGCTGAACAGCTGAAGAACACAAGTACTGAAGCGCTGAACAGCTGAAGAACACACAGTGCTGAAGCTGAAAGACCAAAGTACTGAAGTACAACAGTGAAGAGTCTACAAGTGCTGAAGATCAACAACTGATGTACAAAGTCTGAAGACAAAGACTGAAGACATCAGCTGATGATATCTACTGAAGTCATCAGCTGATGAAACATCTGAAGTCAAAGTCTGAAGATCAAGTACTGAAGCGTCAGTAGTTTGTCACAACTGCTGAAGAGTACTTCTTCAGTAGTTGTGATATCAGTAGTTTTATATTTCTAGTTTCAGTAGTTTTGTAAAACGACTGAAGAGCTTGTTCTTCAGTCGTTGTAGTTTCAGTAGTTTTATATTTTTCAGTAGTTATAACAACTGGAACACTTAGACTTTGTAAGAAGATGTCAGCTGTTGACATCTTCAGTAGTTGTTTTCAGTTGTAATAAATCTGTTAGATGTCACTATCAAGTGACATCAGCAGACGTCACATCTCTTATATAAGAGGTGTCGACCTAATCATAATTGTGACATTCTGTGTTACACGAAAGCGAATTTGAATGAAATATATTTGCAGATATTCTCTCTCTCTATAACCGTCGTTCTTTGTATTGTTCTATCGTTTTGTTCTTGTGACTCGACTAATTCATTGTTTGAATTCCGCTGCAATACTCTTCAATCAATCAAACATAGATCACTGATCCTAACAAGTGGTATCAGAGCATGGTTAATCATTGATCGATCTAACAATTGATCTTGAAACTGCTAATTGATATCTGTGTTTGATTGAATTAGCGTATTTGCAAGAACTGGTATAGATTATTGAATTTCTGCCGCTTTCGTTCATTTATTTTGAGATCTTTGGTTCAATTGGTTGTTGTGTTTTGTTCTAAATCTGTTTTAGCTTAATTGAATTTGATTGAATCTGAGATGACGACTCCTTCTAATGATCCTCACAATAACGGTTCCTCAACCAAGCCTTCGATGCTGGTTAGGACCGAGTATAACATATGGCAACGAAGAATGCTTCATCACCTGTCTGTTAACAGTTCAGGTTGTTGGACATCTGTGGTACATGGACCACATAAGCCTATGGTGAACAATCAGAAACCAATCAAATGTGTTCCGAAGAAGAAGGAACAATACTCTATATGAAGATCAGAAACTATTTGAGATTGATGCTAAAGCCCATGGAATTCTGCCATGGCACTGCCTAATGAAATCTATTCAGGGCTTATGCATCATGAAACTGCTCATGATCTCTGGAATGCCCTGAAGGAACAATTCGGTGGCACTGATGAGGTCTTAGCAAACAATAGAGAGATCCTTCCCAACAATATGAGACATTCTCTCATAGAAAGGGTGAGACACTGAATCAACAGTTTGAGCGCTTTTCCTGCTTGATATCTGAGCTGAAAATGGTGAAACAGGAATACACACAAATAGCCAGATGAACAACAGATTCCTCAGATCACTTCCCGAGAGATGGGACACATACAATATTGTCCTACGCTCCAGTGCAAATCTAGAAGGCCTATCTCTCACCCAACTTCATGGGAAACTGCTTACATTTGAAGAGATATAGAGCAGAAGAGGAAACTGTCCTCATCAGGAAAGCTCACTGATGACTTTGTACCAGGCAATACTGCCTTGGTTGGTCATGAGTCAGAATGCTGCATCTGAAAGCAATTATGAGAGCATATAGATTCTCTTCAAATAGTTCTGATCATGCATTTGTGGTATTGAGAGTCATTCTGGCAGTAATAGTGACAATTTATGCTTCATCATGGATGATCTGAAAGGAATAGCTGATGATGATCTAGAAGAGATGGATATTCTGAGCCAGATGGCACTGATTAATATCAGATCTCAGAAGTTCTACAAGAGAACTGGCAGGAAATTTCCTGGACTCTCTGGCAAAACCAAAGTTGGTTTTGACAAAGTAAGTTAGAGGTGTCACAAATGCCAAAGGCTAGGACACTTTGCAAGAGAGTGTAGATCAACTGGATCTAACTCTTCTGCACCCTTGTGACTTTTCCTAGTACTAGTCCACAAAACAGAGGGCAACATCCTGCTGGTTCTGGTCATTATTCACACCCTAGATCTCCTGCATATTTTGTTCCCCAGGTCAAATGTCATATCCTTATCCCTGCTTTATGTGCCTCAACCAAATTCTGTTCAAGCTCCAATTGCACAACAACAACAAGCATTGCCTGAACCACAGCCTTCCCAATCTCATCAACAAACTCAACCTCAACAACAACAGCTTCTTCACCCTAGGAGTTGTTGACTGGAGCAGTTTACCAGATGACATGTCTGGTCATGAAAACTGTTCTCAGGTGCTGGTCAACACGGTGGTGACAGTCCATTTGGAAATCTAGCTCTTATGGCTTTGGATTCTGCTGATACTTCATCCTCTAATGCCTCTACACCAAAGGTATCACAGGTATCCTCTGAGGCAAAAGCCAAATTATGTTCTAACACATGCATAGCAGCATTTGCATCTATTAGAGAAGCAAATGTAGCTTAATCAACAAGAACATTGAGCTAGAACAAATAATTTCCAAAAACAAAGCTGAATTGAGTCTGTGCTTAATGATAAAAATTATGAGATTTACAAATTGAAATGCCAAATAACTGATGATAAGGCTAGGGAAGAGATACTTCTAGAGAAGTATAAAGATCTCAAAGAACCCTTGCAGTTACCCAGGTAGAGTGTGATAGATGGGTACAATCATGCAAAGGTTTTGAAATGCTTCTTAGTAAGCAATCTGCTTCCAATGTGAAGTTTGGCATTGGTTACAATCACACTGCTCCACCTACAGATTTTACTCCAAGAGCAGAGAGGTAGAACCTGATGGTGAGAGTGATAACCAATCCATCTCATCATGTGATCTACTTTCTGATACAGCACATCAGAAGTAGCAGTCAGCATCAAGCCCTCTCTGAACCTATCAGCTGATGTTGATGGTTCAAATGCTGACACTCACATGATCAATGAGTTGATCAACTCAGGAGTTAATTCTGAAAGTCCTGAAAGGACTAGAGAGTAGGATTAACACCTGAAGTTCAAACTCCAATGTTGTCAGTACGAAGAGAAGGAAAACTGCAGTAGAAAGAGTTTGAAGACTACTAAAGAGGCAGTCAAGAAAACAAACATGCTTCCAAGCATTGAAGAGCAAGTCTCCAGTTGCTTCACCCTCTTTAGTTGATGATCAACCTAAGATGAAGAAGAAACCATGTGAAGTATGTGGTTTGTTCATCATCTTACAGATGATTGCTGGTACAAAAGAGGTTCCAAACTCAAACAAAAAGAGAAATTAAAGAGAAAAATGGTAAAAATGAAAACTGAGTTGAGACCACATTTGTATCAGCAACATCAAATCCTGTAACCCTTAAGTCCTCAAAGAAATCAAAAAGGAAGGGGTTAAATAGGTGACAGCTGAGAGTTCTAGAAGAAGAAGGTGCAACATAGGAACTTATCAAACTCCACTGGCAATGTGTCTGATGAGCTGAAAGCTTTATCACAAAATCAGACAAGCTGGTCATGATGGTTCAACATCTGTTGGGTAGAGTTAACCAACTAGATGCTCCTATGTTGAACCACAGAAAAGGAGATCCAAGCCAAAGGATTCCTCTTCTTCACCATCTTCTTCCTCTCAGGCTGTTGTTTCAAATAACCTGTTAGTTTACCATCTATTGAGAGCAGGCCCAAAACCAAAAAGGTTTGGGTCTCCAATGTATGACAGTGGGGGATCTATGCAAATGATGGGAACAACTCTCTATTCATGACTTACTCCAACTCATGACTTTTCTCAAGGAGAAGGGATTTGTTTCTTTGGCAATGATGCTAGGGGTTACATCATTGGTAATGGCTTTGTCTCCAATGGAGAAATCAAATTTGATGATGTAATCATGTGGAAAATCTCAAGTACAATCTCTTGAGTGTCAGTCAAATGTGTGATAAAGGCCATGTTGCTCTTTTCACCAGTCAGAACTGTAGGATTCTGTATCCAAAGTTTGCACTTGATTGACAAGGTGTTGGATGATCACACTCTCCTGAGAGCCAACAGGACAGGAAGAGTGTATGCCTTAGATCTTTCCAAGAAAATAGATTTCAAAGGCAATCCTTGCCTATTTTCCAAAGCCTCTTCTCAAGAATCTAAACTGTGGCACAGAAGACCGGGTCATGTTAATTTCAAAAACATGAATCAGCTTATCCACAATAGTTTAGTCAGAGGCTTACCAATAAAGGAGTTCACTGTGATGAAACCTGCACTGCTGGTTTAAAAGGAAAACAACACAAGTCTCATTCCCTCCTGAAGAACTAAGTCCACTGCTGCTTGCAATTACTGCATATGGATCTATTTGGTCCTGTGAGAGTGATGAGCATGGCAAAGAAGAAATACTGTCTGGTAATTGTGGATGATTACTCCAGATTTGTATGGACTTTCTTTCTACATTCAAAGGATGAGGTTGCTCAGAAAGTTATTAACTTTGTGTTGTATATGAGAACAGTAGTATCCCTTCCAGTCAAGTGTATCAGGAGTGATAATGGAACTGAATCAGGAATCATACACTTGATGATTCTATCTCTCAAAGGGAATCAAAAGGCAGTTTAGCATCCCAAGGACTCCAGAACAAAATGGAGTAATGGAGAGAAAGAACAGGCCCTCATTGAAGCTGCAAGGTCCATGTTGGCTGACTCTGGTTTGCCACTGACCTTTGGGCTGAAGCTGTCAACACAGCTTGCTATGTGCAGAATAGAGTTCTAGTAAATCAGAGGTTGATGAAGACTCCATATGAATCCCATCATTTGGCTCCTCTGATTTCATTTTTCAAAGCATTTGGATGTCCCTGTTTTATTCTCAACACAAAGGATCACTCCATAAATTTGATCCTAAGGTGGATGCTGGGTATTTTGTTGGTTATTCATCTACTTGCAAGGCATACAGAGTCTTCAATGCAGAACAAAGATAGTTGAAGAGACTCTGCATGTGAATTTAATGAATCTCCTTTGGACAAGATTCCACAAAACCCTTGGAGTTGTTTGATTTGGACATACTGCAATATGTTCCTTATCAACCTCCAGCTGTTGCAGATCCTGTGGCTCAATCATCTTCTGCAGCATGTCTTCCACCTGGTGGTATTGATGATGATGATGATAATATCAATACTCACCTATTCAAGTTTAGTGACCAACTGCCTGTGTCTACTAAACTTGATGTTCCTGTAGCTTCAGCAGTTCATCCACAACAAATGCTGATGAGATCTCTGTTTCCTCTACATCTTTTGAGTTACCATCAAATTCTGGTTTCAGAGTCTACATCAACATCTGCTGCTGCTGAAGGTTCTACAAACACTTGCACAGATCTCATTGTTTATCAAGAACTGAAGAATCACCCCATGACTCAGATTATTGGTGATATCAATGCTGGTGTTTCAACCAGAAGTCAATTGTCTAACTTCTGCTTCTATGCTCTCTTCATAAGTCAGCTAGAGCCAAAGAACTACCATGTTGCTTTGAGAGACAATGGATGGGTTGAAGCTATGCAGCTTGAGCTACTTCAGTTCAAGAAACAGCAAGTGTGGGAACTTGTTCCTCTTCCCCAGGTAAGTGTGCAATAGGCACTAAATGGGGTTTAGGATAAAACCGATGAAAATGGGCTTATTGTTAAGAACAAGGCTAGACTGGTTGTACAGGGGTTTTCACAAGAAGAAGGTATTGATTATGATGAAACCTTTGCCCCTGTAGCCAGACTAGAGGCAATCAGATTGTTCTTAGCCTATGCTGCATTCCACAATCTTAAAGTTTTTCAAATGGATGTTAAAAGTGCATTTTATATGGTAAAATAAAGGAAGAAGTTATGTGTGTCACCACCAGGCTTTGAGGATAATAAACATCCTGAATGGGTGTACAAACTTGATAAGGCTCTTTATGGGTTGAAACAAGCTCCTAGAGCCTGGTATGAGACACTCTCTACTTTTCTTCTTAAGAATAATTTCTAGAGGCTCCATTGATAAAACTTTGTTTATTAAGAAGGTGGATCAGCATAAGCTACTGTTCAGATTTATGTTGATGATATTATTTTTGCATTCTGATCCCAGTTGTGTGATGAGTTTACACCTTAATGAAAAAGAGGTTTGAAATGAGTGCAATGGGAGAATTACAGTTCTTTCTAGGCTTGCAAATCAAACAAAAGGCTGATGGAACCTTATTCATCAGTCAAAATATACAAAAGATCTTTTGAATAAGTTTGATTTACAAAACTGTAAGCCCTGTTCTACTCCCATGTGCAACACCACACAACTGGATGCTGATCAGAAAGGTAAAGCTGTTGATGAAACTCTTTACAGATGTATGATTGGGTCCTTGATGTATCTAACAGCTTCTAGACCAGATATTATGTTTGCTACATGTGTTTGTGCTAGATTTCAGGCTGCTCCTAAAGAGTCTCATTTGATTGCAGTCAAGAGAATCTTTATATTTGCAAGGTACACAATCTCTGGGTTATGGTATTCCACTGGACACTCTTGCAAATTAGTTGCTTTTTCAGATAGTGACTATGCAGGGTGCAAGTTAACTAGAAAGTCAACTTCTGGTGGTTGTCAATTCCTAGGCAACTGTTTGATTTCTTGGCAGAGTAAGAAACAAACATCTGTGCTACATCAACTGCTGAGGCCGAGTACATTGCTGCTGCAAGTTGCACCTCTCAGGTACTCTGGCTTCAGAACCAACTTCTGGATTATGGCATTACAGAGACTAAGACTCCATTGTTAATGGATAGTGCTTCAGCTCTGTGTATTGTCAAAAATCCAGTCCAGCACTCTAGGACCAAACATATAGAGATCAACATCATTTTATTTGGATTGTTTTGAAAAAGGTCTGATTGATCCTAAGTTTGTGCCTAGTGCTGATGAGCTTGCAGATATTTTTACTAAGCCTTTGGATAGTTCTACTTTCCAAAACTTGTGTTAAGGCTTGGTATGCTGCAGCTAGAATAAGTGACAACTACTGATGATTTCAGTGGTAATTACTGGTAATCATTGGTACCCATGTCCCATATAAGTACTGATGAGTCTCTTTCCCTTCATAGTTTTATAACTACTAATGGCTAAATGCTTCACAAGTACTGAAGTACTTTATCTGTTCCAAACTACTGATGTAGTTACAACTACTGAAATCAGTATAAATAGATAAGTATGATGTCCTATGAAACACCTGAAAATCTGATGCAAAGTCTGATGAGTAAGTGTTAAGGACAGCATGAAACAGCTGAAAGGCTATGAATTGACGACAACTACTGAAGAGAACTTTCTCTTCAGTTGTTTCAACAACTGCTGTTTCATTCTAAACAACTGAAGCAAAACCATGTCTTCAGTAGTTTTATAACTACTGATGACTAATACCACGTCTTCAGTTGTTTACAACAACTGATGACAAAACCACTGTCTTAGTAGTTTCATAACTACTGATGACAAACACAAGTCCTCAGTTGTTTCAATCATCTGAAGTCAACACCATGGTTTCAGTAGTTTTCTAACTTCTGATGCCTAACACCATGACTTCAGCTGTTTCAACGTCTGAAAGGATAATACCATGTCAACGGTCGTTTAAAACTACTGATGAACACACATCCTTCAGTCGTTTTCTTACCCGTACCCTATAAATATCCCTGACCTAATCCTTCAAAGCTTCATCTTCTTCAAACCTAACGTTCCTCTCCAAAACTTCTCTCTTCTCAATGGCGTCCATGCAAATTAACCGCGACACAACTGTGTTGCCTACCTTACTAAATCGCCTGTCTGGGCTAAGTTCGATACTGCTATCGATCTTATGGTTCAGTCCCAATACAAAACGGCATTTCTTCTGAATCCCATACTACATGCCGAATCCCTCCAACAGTTTTTGGATGAACGTTACTATTACCACTGGGGAGAACAACACACCATCTCTCCAGTCGGTCGTTAACAACAAAGAAGTGGTCATCACTCCTGCAAATCCGCCAAATTCTTTCTCTGGATGATGCTATTCTCATGCTGGATATCCCAAGGGCACTACAGATCTATCCTTTGCCCAACATGGATATCAAGGCAATCTAAGTGCCTCCACTATCATGAAGAAACACTTCCATGACGCTAAACGCCTAATTTTTCACATGGTGAATGTATGTTTGGCTCCTAAGACTTCGTCTTGGGATCAAATGTCGACAAAGTGGCAGCAGGTAATGTATTCTATTCTTGAGCAACAACCGTTAAACTTTTCAGAAATAATATTTTCGGAGCTCAAGGATATGGCTCAAAAAACTAACTGTTAACCGTTGGATACTATATCCATGGTTCATAATGGCCATCATTACAAACCAGTAATGCTGAGGGACTTGTTGGCATGGGAGTCCTGCTACGGACTGTTCTGCCGGAAGTATACTCCGGCACAACTCTGACCAGACACTCAAATTGGCTGCCAAGCTGCGCAAACCCACGCAGCTGGAACCCACAACCACCACCTCAAATCAAAAGTCCCCACCAACCCACCAAAAAGAAACAAAACGGCTACTCAGGGAATTGAGTCCCCTGAGGATGCCCCTGCAACACAAACGCAGGAGATATCCACTGGTCCAAACCCCCTAGTGGATATAAGGACTCTTCCAGCCATAGCCGCTCAGGATTCCTCTCAACAGGAGCCTGCAGCAACCACACAAGGGGTACCTACACATCTGGGATCTTCCTCACTTGAGGGGATTGCCATTGAAGAGCACCAACCTCCCCAGGTGCACACTGCTTCTATCCCTTCACCCCATACAAACCGCCCCTCACAGCCCAACTTTAATAGTTGCACAGGTGTTGACTCAACTGCACTCCTCACCCCTCCCCAGAAACCACTTACTACTGGGAAACCTCTACATTGATAGGGAGGAACATAGTGCAATTGAGAACCCACAGCACAGGGGTTTACCACTTCTATCTCCTGGTGTAGATAAGGAGATTAGAATATCTAGTGAGCTGCCACCTCTTCTGAATCAGCACATGATCAGAATGAGGCTGGTAACATTGCTAAGACCTCACTAGAGGCAACAGCTGATGATGGACATTGTCCTGAGGCTGGAAGTCCCCAGTACCAAGAAAAAGGGCACAATGCAACAACTGGTCTACACCCAGTGCATGTAAATCCTGCTCCCAGCAGGAGGTCAGATGATTCAACTTCGGCTGATGATGACCTGGGCTTTTCTACGATGTCTTGCCCAGAACACAACCTTGAAGAGAAAGTCAGTAGGCTGCAAAACCTACTTGACCAACTCCACAAGGAGAAAGACCATCTGCCTCCACCAACCCACAGATGGCACCTTCAGTGAAGGTTCCCAAACACTGAGCCACTCCAAATTAACCACCTGCCTCTGCTTCAGGCCCTATTTCTCAGGAACAGAACCCTCCTGAGCAAATAGGTGCTGTACTTCAAAATTCCCTCCCTCTCATCACACCCAAATCACTGATATTGTGACTAAAGCCATTGATGAGAGGCTTTCCTCAACTTTACAACCCTGATTGATGCTGCTGTGCAAAAGACACTTTCTGCGGTACAAAACCCTTCTACCATGCATCCAAAAAGGGGGAGAGTACTGCAGTGAAAGAAAAGAAGAGGAAAAGAACAGAGGAAGAGAAGCAAGCCCAAGAGAAGGAGAAAGAAAAGCAAACCACTGCTCACTTACAAGCGAAAGAAAAGTGCTGAGGATCAACCTACTGCTGAAGACAAATCCTTGGAAGAGCTGGTAAAAGATGCTGATACTACACACAGCCGATCCATGGATAAAATAATTGAACAACTCTTCAGGCAAGGGTTTGATACAGCCACATTGGATAGTGAGATCAGAAGGTTGGAAGTGCAAGAGATTCAAACCGATGGGCTGGGTATGATGCTCTTGAAAAAAGAGAGATTGGAGATAATGATCCGCTTCATTGCAAAATACTTAGGAAGATCTTTAATGGAGATTCGCGCGTGGACCAGGAACAGTATTCTGGCTATAGCCACCAGAATCTGTCTGTCTGAGCAATTCCACAAGGGATTATTGTTGAAGCCCTGGATGAGGCTGGGGCTGGTAAAAGGTTAGAAATGGCAAAACTTACAAAGCGAAACTTACTACAAAGATGCTGGATCAACCTTCCCTTCCACCCACTCAAACACTGCTACCCCTCAAATCTCCAAAACCAATCTCTAAGCCCCAAACCAAACATCCTCATTCTTCAAAACCAATTCCTTTACCAACCCAACCATCATCCAGTGATGCACCTAGAAGGAGGAGAAGGGTGCTGAGGATGGAAGAAGAAGAAGAAGAGGATGAAGATGATAGTCTGCCACTCTCTGCTATTCTAAAGCTACCAAAACCCAGAAGTCAACCCATGATCACACCTGACTCTCAAAGGAAATGGTTAGAGTCAAGATAGAAGATGAAGAATAGCAGAAACAACATGATGAGCAACTACTGAAGATGGTTGACAAGGAATTTCCTCAGTCATCATCTATACAAGCCATGAAAGGGCATGCTTAGAGGCTATACACTCTCAGGCACACATTTCAGTATCAAAAGGAGAGAGTGAGAGTATGGCCAGACCCAAGGTGAGTTCTAGAATCCATAAAAGAATATTCCACACAGATACAATGGCCAGGTTAGAAAAACAATAGATTCTACCATCATGTTGGCCATTGTAGTCACACCTTGGGAAATAATTGATGAATTCAAGAAAGCTCATCAAGCAAAGATGACCCCTCAAGCTTTACTAGAAAAACAAGATGATCAAAAAGGGGTTGTTATATAAAAAAGCTTGAAGACATCCAGAAGAATGAGCTCCAGTTACTCCTTGAAGGCACCCATCCTGATGAATTTGTCTATAGGGAGGTAACACAGTGGAGCTGAAAAATGGCAGGACCATGAAGTACTTATCTGAGTACTATGGTCCAGAGTTCTTCTTCGAAGGAGGAGTAGAAGAACTCTCCAAGGAGGAACAAGTTTTTCTCCTTGAGGCCTATGTTCGAGAGTCATACAGACTCATTATGGGGAAGTAAATCTCATGAATGGGATAACAACTCTGTGTCCAGTTCCCAAAACAGAGTTCCCATTCATACCTTGCCAAACAAATATCTGAGATTTCTTCCTAGGCCGGAGCTTACATGGGTCATCTTCTCTACTGATCAAGAAGGAAAAAGACCAATCTTTTGCCAACAATAAGTGGGAATAAATAATTTAGATTGGCTGCATTGGTTCAGGGAGAGTTTGTTGGACCAAAGAACCAATGAGCCAAGATCAGAAAACCTCTAAGTCCACATGGTATCACAACAACTGCTGAAGCTTCATCAGCAGTTTGACAAGTGCTGAAGACTTCAACAGCTGAAGAACTAAAGTGCTGAAGTACAACAGCTGAAGAACACAAGTACTGAAGCTGAACAGCTGAAGAACATAAGTACTAAGCTGAACAGCTGAAGAACACAAGTGCTGAAGCTGAAAGACCAAAGTACTGAAGTACAACAGCTGAAGAGTCTACAAGTGCTGAAGATCAACAACTGATGTACAAAGCCTGAAGACATCAGCTGATGATATTACTGAAGTTATCAGCTGATGAAACATCTGAAAGTCAAAGTTTGAAGATCAAGTACTGAAGCGTCAGTAGTTTGTCACAACTGCTGAAGAGTACTTCTTTAGTAGTTGTGATATCAGTAGTTTATATTTCTAGTTTCAGTAGTTTTGTAAAACGACTGAAGAGCTTGTTCTTCAGTCGTTGTAGTTTCAGTAGTTTATATTTTTCAGTAGTTATACACACTGATAACACTTAGAACTTTTGTAAGAAGATGTCAGCTGTTTTGACATCTTCAATAGTTGTGTTTCAGTTGTATAAATCTGTTAGATGTCACTATCAAGTGACATCAGCAGACGTCACATCTCTTATATAAGAGGTATCGACCTAATCATAATTGTGACATTCTGTTACCACGAAAGCGAATATTGAATGAAATATATTTGCAGATATTCTCTCTCTCTATAACCGTCTTTGTTCTTCATTGAATATCGTTTTTTCTTGTGAATCGACTAATTCATTGTTTGAATTCCGCTGCAATACTCTTCAATCAATCAAACATAGATCACTGATCCTAACATAACTTATTTAGAAAACCCATTTTCTAAATAGGTGTATTATTTAATTGCATGATCATATCATCAATTAATATTTTGGTGTTTGCTAGCTTATTATGGGTATGACCCGACTTGGATCATAACGTACTAACCACATCAATGTTCTATGGTCTTGGGCATAAGAATCCAACAAATCTCACCAACATTATGTTGACCTTTATTTTTAACGTGTTTCAGGAATGCTCAAGTTTGATTGCCACTTTGAAGCTTGTTCACACTAGGAATGAACCTAGTTAAATAAATGAACAAGCTTGAAATATCTCTTATTATGCATTGTTGATTTCTTGTAATGTCACAATTGAAACTTATGATTATTATATTTGAATTTAATACTAGAATTATGTGGCTGTGAACGATCTTAACTCTTATATCTTGATGTTTCCGCCGTCAAGGTGGGGGGGGTAGTGAGCGTACGCGGAACGAGGCTTACAAGTTGTTATCAGAGCCAAAGTTTAAGTGTGAAAAGGTAAAGTTTCAAAATAAACCTAAACTTAAACTGAAAAATGGGACAGAAAGGGGAATGGATGCCTGTCCAAGTACCAGCGTGCCATCAGGTGTTTTCTTAATGTTAACTGGCATTATGTGCATGTTATGTGGTTTATGTGATGTTAGTATATTTAGATACATGTAGTCAGGATAGGAAATGCTTAGGGTATGAAGAGTAAAGTAAGTGGCTAATCACAACTGGCTACTATAATTAGGGACTTACTATACTTGACATAGACTGAGCTATTCCTTGAATGACCATGTTGATGTTTGAATCTTATATGTGTTTAGAGGATGGCCAGTGGTAGATCATCAAAGGCTTCACATGGTTGAGGTCGTGGTGGACATGGTGCTGAACCACGGGTCACAAGAGGAAGGCCTAGAGCCGAAAAGGTGGTTCATGATGAACCCGAGACCCCTCATCCAGAGGGCGGAGATGAGAGTGCTAACTTGAGAGCCCTTAGTGAAGAAGGTTGTTGTAGAGAAGGCGCATCAGGTCATGCAGACAATCTTACCATCTGTGGTGACTGAAGTGATTAAGGCTATAAGAGAGGAGAAAGAAGGGAGAGGAATAGGTCCTCGGGAGGACGGGAGCGACCGGAGACTGAGATGGTTCTCTCCGATGATGAGGAGGAGTAGAAGAGCTTGTGCAGGAGGCAGCATGAGGCTGCAACTACAAGGCATTTCAAAGATGCAAGCCCTCTACTTTTGAAGGAAATGGCACTGCTGCTGCTGCTCACCAGTAGGTGAGAGAGATGAAAGCTGTTCTCGATATCAACGAGTGTCAGGAAGACCAAAAGGTGAAGTTTGTTGCCCACTCGTTTGTGGACTCAACTCTATGTTGGTGGGACGACATTGTCTAAGCCGAGGGTAGTTGGGCGATTGGATGAATGAGGTGGTCAGAGTTGAAGAAGTTGGTGATTGAGGAGTTTTGTCCTCACCGGAGATGGACAAGGTCGAGAGGGAGTTCCTGCAGCTGGAGGTGGGAATGATGACACATCAACAATACACCACCAAATTCAATGAAATGGCACGGATGGTGGCTGATCAGGTGATACCTCTGTCACGAAAGATCAAGAGGTATATTCAGGGCTTGCCAGCGGATATTCGCAGGCATATGATCGCCGCTCGGCCGAGTACGTTTAGGTCGGCGGTGGATTAGGCGGGAAGGTTGTACGATGAGCGTGAGGTGGTGGTGGCTGAGGTGAGCAAGAAGGGTGGTGGTGCCTAAAACTAGAATGGGAACAGTTTGGACGTGGCGGAGCCACTCTAAACAACAAGGTGGCGAAGGTGGGTGACCGGCGTGAGGTCACATCTAGTGCAGGATCGAGAGATGTGGTAAATGCGGGAAGGAGCATTCAGGAGAATGCAAATGTGGATCAAACATTTGCTTCAAGTGTGGGAAGCATGGTCATATGGCGAGAGATTGTGGGGTTATAAGGTGTTATAACTGTGGAGAAAATGGCCATCTGAGTAGGTATTGCAAGAAGCCAAGGGCTGAAAGTTCGAGAGCAAGAAGGCTAGTGGAGAGGGATAGAGGGTGAGTGCCAGAGCGTTCACGATGATGCAGGAGGAGGCTAGGACGGACCCCGATGTTGTGTCAGGTATGTTTCTAGTAAATCAAACTTTAGCCTCTGTGTTATTTGATTTTGGTGCTAGTAAAAGTTTTATTTATGCTGCTTTCTGTGCTAAATTGCCTGTTAGTAGTAAGAATATAGATACGCCCTTTGATGTAGAAACTACCATTGTTATGTCTACCAGGATTTCTAAGATGACAGAAGGATGTGACATAGAACTAGAAGGTCACAAGTTTCATGTTAGACCATTTGTGATGACCGTAGGCGGGTTTGACGTAGTCCAAGGAATGGATTGGTTGGCAGACTATGAGGCGAACATTGTGTGTCGTAAGAAGATGGTTCGATTGACAGCGCCTGACGGGAGTACGGTGACAGTTTATGGTGATCGAGTCACGACGATCCCGAAATTGATTTCGATGGCGGTGGCGGGAAAGTGCATGAGACGTGGATGTAGTGCCTACTTGGCCTACATGAAGGATGTGGATATGCCAATACCACAACTGACTGACGTACCAGTGGTGTGTGACTTTCCAAATGTGTTCCCCGAAGACTTACCAGGAATGCCACTGACCGCGAGACCGAGTTCTAGATTGACTTGATACCGGGTGCCCAACCTGTAGTTAAGGCACCGTATAGGTTGGCTCTGACTAAGATGAAAGATTTGATGGAGAAATTGTAGGATTTGCTAGACAAGGGGTTTATTAGACCAAGTATCTCACCTTGGGGTGCTCCGATCTTATTTGTGAAGAAGAAAGAAGGTAGTATGAGGATGTGTATAGACTATCGTGAGCTGAATAAGCTGACAATGAAGAATCGGTACCCCTTACTGAGGATTGATGACCTAGTTGATCAGCTTCAGGGTGCCAACTGGGTTTCGAGGATAGACATTCGATCTGGTTACCATCAGCTGAAGGATAAGGAACAAGATATTCCTAAAACAGCTTTTCGCATGCGTTATGGACATTACGAGTTTCTCGTTATGTCTTTTGGATTGACCAATGCGTGCTTTTATGGACTTAATGAATCGAGTGTGTCGGCCGATGTTAGATAAATCAGTGATTGTGTTTATTGATGATATCCTGATTTATTCAAAGAGAAAGAAGGAGCATGCTGATCATATTCGAGAAGTGTTGGAGACCTTGAGAAGAGAGAAGTTGTATGCTAAATTCTCCAGGTGCGTGTTTTGGTTGCGTGAGGTTGTTTTTTGGGTCACGTAGTGAATCCCGAGGGGATTATGGTAGACTCGGCAAAGTTTGAGGCGGTGATGCAATGGAAGTCTCCAAAGACGCCATCCGAGATTCGTAGTTTCTTGGGTTTGGCGAGCTATTATAGAAGATTCATCCAAGACTTCTCTAAGATCGCTTCTCCACTAACCAAGTTGACCAGGAAAGATGTAAAGTGTGTATGGGGTAAAGCTCAAGGGAAGGTGTTGGAGGAGTTAAAAGCAAGGTTGACTCAAGCTCCTGTCTTGTCGTTACCCGATGGAAGCGAGGATTTGGTGGTTTATTAAGATGCTTCCTACTAGGGGTTGGGATGTGTGTTGATGCAGAGAGGAAAGGTTATAGCCTATGCATCCTAACAGTTGAAAGTTCATGAGGTCAATTATCCTACTCATGACTGGAGTTTGCAGCTATGGTCTTTGTGTTAAAGATTGGAGGCACTACCTATATGGGACGAAGTGCACCATATTCACTGACCACAAGAGCTTGAAGTACTTCTTTGAGCAGAAAGACTTGAATATGAGGCAGAGAAGATGGTTGGAGCTCATAAAGGATTATGGTTGTGAGATCTATTACCATCCGGGCAATGCCAAAGTGGTGGCGGATGCCCTTAGCCGAAAGGAGAGACCCGAGCGATTCGGGTGAAGGCATATCAATGGTTATGACCTCTGATGTCATGAAGCAGGTCAAGGAGTTTCAAGATGAAGCATTGAAAGAAGAACATCTTAACTCTGAAAGAATGAGAGGTCTGGTTGCGGAATTGGGTGAAAACTCACTTGGTGTTAGGACCCGATTCGGACGAATGTGGATTCCATGTTTTGGGGATCTACATGTGAAGATTATGGATGAATGACTGGGTTTGAGTAAGAGTGATATTCTTACT
The DNA here is from genome assembly GCA_025506515.1 of Flaveria trinervia. Classification (NCBI taxonomy): domain Eukaryota; kingdom Viridiplantae; phylum Streptophyta; class Magnoliopsida; order Asterales; family Asteraceae; genus Flaveria; species Flaveria trinervia. The sequence continues at coordinate 21,764 of JACCIX010000117.1, read as the reverse complement.
AAGAATCGAATATGATAATCAAGTCAATGATTGAGTGGCGGAAACAAGCAATCAAAGAACATTTAAAGCACGAAAATTACTCATAAATACTATTTGTATTGATATATGAAAGTTGATAAGTTACAGAGAATAATTACAACAAAAATTCTCTATCTATCAGCCATCACCTCAGTACCAGGTTAACTATTCTATTTATAGGTAGACAAGATGACTTTACAAATGACTAAACTACCCCTAACCTATTACATCAGAAACTAGTCTAAGTCTTGATCCGTATCTTTGCTTGTTCATCCGCATTGACAAATGCGGATGAGTTAATCTTGATCAGCATTTCTACTTGATCATCAGCATTAGTAAGTTGGTCATCCGCATTGGTTAATGCGGATGAACAAATACTTGTGCGCATTTGGTTGGTCATCCGCATTTGTCAATGCGGATGAGCAAAGTCTTGTCCACATCTTCTTTTGTTCTTCCGCATTAGTCAATGCGGAAGAGTAAACACTTGTCCGCATCAGAGTTATGTCTTCCGCATTAACTAATGTTGGAAGATAACACTTGTTATTTTCCTTGCAGATCTTCATCCGCATTTCATCTTGGACTTGTGGGATTCCAGCTGAGCAATCATCAATTCACCCATGGAGTTGGCATGTATGATCCTTTCAGGGTGCAACAATACTCCCCCTAAGGATTATACAGCCTAGTTTTCCTCAATGTTTAGGAGGTGATGATGTTGTGATGATTCAGTTGGGTCTTCAAGAGGTAGTATGAATGCAGCTTTAGTAGGATCCAGGATAGCCTTGATCATGTTTACAAAATCAGTTGCTTCTGACATCCTGTCTCTACTTAGCACATGTATCTTCATTCTGCTCATGTTGTAGATGGCTTCCATTGGTAACTTTTTCAGTGAAATAGGTTCCCAGATGGAGATTGTAGAAAGACCATTTCTATGAATCAATAAACTTCCCCCCCACGTCCACTTCAAGTTTAACAATATTTCCAAGTTGCAGTGGTGTTTTCTTCTTCTTTCTTTTGCCTCTTTTAATATTTATTCGATCATAGGCCAGTTTCAACAACTTCATGCATTTCAGAAAGAAGTGCATGTCTTGTTCACCCAATTTGTTGTTTAATTCCCTGAAGTGCCTGGTATAAATGTAGTGGATGTATGATTCATCAAGTAATCTTACTTCATATCCACTGAATAGTCTTATGTCAGCTCCTTCCTTTCCTCCCTACTTCCTTTCAATCACCATCTCATAGGTTTTCTTATCCTAGTACACGTTTGAGATGGGAGTGGAGGAATGAGTACCAGATACTACTTTCATCTTCATGATTCAGTTGGCTTTACCTTCAACTCAGGGAATACAATTTCCTCTGCTTGCACCTTTTTCATCTTTTCCAGGGGATTGACAAAAGTTTTATCTTTTCTCAAGCAATTGTCTTTAATGAATTGAAGTTGTTTGTTCTTCTGAACATCTTAAGTATGTTCTCAATCTCATATCCCCTAAACATAGCTACATGATTGATCAGTTCAAGTTGAGCTAGCTCCTTCAAATCATGAATCTCAAGGGCATTTACAAGAGCTGAGTACTCTGTAAAGAATTGTACTAGCCCTGAGATTCTCTTCACCATGAACATGTTCCAGTGCTGTCATACTTCCAGGCTATTATCTTTTGATCTACCTTACCCTTGGGAGTAGACACCCCTCTGATCAGTTCTGCAGTAGTCAGTCCTTCTTGCAGTTTTAACTGAGATGGTTCTGCAAACCATTCAGGGTACTTGTGGAGCACTGGGGCAAGTAGTTCTTGGTCTTTTTGGTTCAACAGCATGTCTTCAGCTGACACTCTACTTCAGGGTTTGGTCCTTGTCAATTTTTCTTCCAGTTTCTTGAGTTTTTCTTTCTTTTCATTGATCAATTGAAGAGTTGCAGCCCTTAAAGAATTTGTCTTCATGTTAGCAATCCTTCTTCTTGTGAATCCTTGACTTGAGAGATATTCCTTCATTTCCTTATCAGATATATTATAAGGATCAGGAAATAATGATTCATGGGATGAGGATGATTTCTTCATTTGAGACAGTTTGTGTAGGGGATCCCTTCTTGTTAGTGGTATTTCATACCCTGTTGATTTCTTCAAAGATGAATCTTTATGTTTTGGAGTATCCTTTATCTTTGTTTTCTCATATTCAGTGTCTATTATTGGATCAAGCAACAATTTTACTTTCTCTTCCTGCTCCTTCATTCTCTCATAAGTCATTCCAAACACTTCATCAGGATCATAGCCTTGATTGATCAAAAACATGGCTTTAATCATCAAGTCATCAGTTTGTGCTTTGGTTACCATGTCTTCCACTACCTGTTCTGCTTTAATAGGACTGTCCATGAGAACATCCTTTTCAACTTCATATCCACCAACAATTTCTCCTTCTTCTAGATAATTGCTCCAGTCAATTTTTTCAACTGAGCTTCTGCCTGCTCATGTTCTTCCAAAAATTCAGCAATTGCTGCTAGACTTCTTGGGTCATCTTTTTGTTTCTTTGCTGGTTCTTCTTCAATTATTGGTCTCTTACCTTTGGCTTTTTCAGCTAAGTACTTCCTCTTTCGTGAGTAAGTTTGAAGTTGAGGGCTAGAGTTTTCAGTTTGTTCTTCTAGTCCAGGGACCTTTTCAGGTGTACTTGGCTCTTGATCCTTCATTTTACTTTTCTCATTCTCTTTCTGTTCAGTTTTAGTTTCTTCTTTCCTTTCGTTTTCATACTTTTCTTTGAGTTCTTCCTTTTGTTCTTCAGTTAATGAGATAGCAGGGACAATTTGCAGAGTTAATTCTTTTTCCAAAGGCACTGGTGATTGGGAATAAAGACAATAGGCTCTGCCTCAGTTCTTTGGTTGTTTATGAATTCCCAGAAGTCATCATCAATGCTGAATTGTTCAGATGAAAAACTATCCAATGCACTGAAGAGTTCTTCAAATTCACCTTTTTCAGAGTCTGAGTAACCAGTGTTTCCAGAATAAACTACCATGTCTAGACTTTGATCTTTAATCTTAGTTTGACTTCATCACCTCCTTGTTCTTCATTCTCATCTACCGATTGGTTGTCATCAACATCAACCTTTTCTTGTTTTTCTTTCTCATCATCATCATTCACTTCAGTTCTTTGGATCTTGATCATCATTTCAAGCTCGAATAATCTTTTGTTATGGCTCTCAATTTCCTTTTCAAGTTTTGGGATGATATCAGCTTGTTCTTCTATGATGTTTTCTTGTTCCTCCATTGTAATTGTTTGTGTTTCAAGAGTATCTACATGTCCACTAACTTCTTCTCTTGAGTGTTTTAGTGTAGCTTTTAAATTCTCAATCTCCTTGTCTTGTTCTTTTCTTTCAGCTGTATATTTCTCTTTAAGTTCTTTCAATTCGCATTCTTTCTCATCCAGTTCCAGGATTCTATCATTGATGATTCCAGCTCTCCTGTTTAAGGTTCTTTCCATCCTTTCCACTTTGAGTAACAGCTCAGAGATTAATTCATCCTTTTCATCAGGCCTGTTGGTGTTGGATTCAGCGTAGCTCTCCGAAGGAGCAGCCTCAGAAGGTTCTTTCATAGCTGTGGTTTGATCATGATGATCCTCCTCATCAAAATATGATTTGGATGATTTAGATGCACTTGTTGATCCTTCTATTTCATCAGGGTGATCATGGGATGATGGTAAAGGTTGGTAAGGAGAAATAGGTGATTGGTGTGGTGATATTGGAGATTTATGATGTGGTGATATAGGTGTAGGATGAGTGGTTGTTGGTGGTGTTGGTTATGGAGTTGAAAGTGATGATGGTTGTGGTAATGTTTGTAGAGATGGTTGTGGAGAACGTTGTGGTATTTGTTATGGTAATGGTATTGGTGATGGTATTGGAGATGGTATTGGAGATGGTATTGGAGATGGTATTGGAGATGGTATTGGTGAATGTTGTGGGGGAGTTGATTATGCTATTGGTTGTGGAGGTGGTTGTGATATTGGTTGTGGAGGTGGTTGTGCTATTAGTTGTGGAGGTGGTTGAGCTTGACCTGCTTGATGTAATTGTTGAAGCATCCAAGGAAGAAGGGAATGGGCACCACTGTAAAAGTTCCTTGGGTCCTTCTTCTTGATGTACTTATAGGATCTTGCATCATAATGAGGGATGTTTAGCACAGGTCCTTCATTAACAATGTCATGAAATGATTCATTAATTAGACATTGAATGAATCGGGGGTACATCAAAAACTTGTATCTCAACCCTTTTTGAATGTTGGAGATTAGGCCATTGAACACATATGCAGACATATTAAACCGTCTGTTGGTGCAGAGTGCACATATTGCAGAAGATGTGAGGATTGGAATGTCATTCCATCCTGTTTTCCTTTTTGACAGACAATGTTAAAACATATGAATTAGGAACCTCCAAGGCAGATCCACTAATCCTTTGACTATCTGTTTTGCTTCATAACTCCCTTCATAACCAATTTCAGAGAAAATAGTGGTTATTTCCTCATCATCTAATTCAAGAGGATCAACAGCATTATCTTTGAATTGCAGACATCTTCTAACAGACTCTTCTGTGATCTCAAGTGAGTTCATTATTGATTCTCCCAGTTAGAGTTTTTGCTCCATCATCTTCAACTACTTCAGCTGATTCCCAGAATGACCTGATGGGATTCTCGTAGATTGTTGGTCTTACTGTCATGGCATAGCTACCCTTGTGGTAGATAAGAATCTTATCATATCTCTAAGACCTTCGGCTTCAGGCACATCAGGGTTTAGATAACCGCTGACGTTATAGAGCTTGCTCCATGTAAGATTTGCCATGTAATCTGCACAAGAGACATGTGTGTTAGTTAAAAATTTTGACTTTAACTTTGATTTGATTTGTTAATGTGACTTTGATTTGTTACACATTTTTCTTTTTCACTTTGCTCTGTTTTTCGCAGTAAACATGATTATTAGGGTTTTCAATATCAGTTGAATTCCTATCGATTTATATGTTTATTGAGATCAAAAATGTGTATTGCATCACATTAATGAGTTTGATTTTGGTGTTCTTCATTATTATCTGGTTCATTATTTGATTTAGGTTAACAGTCTGAGACTTAGGTCTTGGCTTCAAAATCTGTTGAAGTTATACCTTATCTTCGAGATAATTATGGTTCTGAATCGATGACAAGAATGTTTTAAGAAGAAACACAACAAAATATTTGAATGTTTATGATGTTTTTCATAGTGTTTAGTCAAGGTTAATCATTCCAATTAATTGAACCAGAAATTCAAACCTACTAGGTTCAAATGCCTTGGTAAACAAATCAGCTAATTGATTTTCTGTTGGTACTTGAATCAATTTGATTAAACCCTTTTCAGCACAGTCTCTCAAAAAATGATATCTAATCTCAATATGTTTTGTTTTTGAGTGTTGAACTGGATTATTAGTTATAAAGACAACAGCTGTGTTGTCAATAGAAATTGGTGTATGCAAAAAGTTAAAACCATAATTAAGCATCTGGTTTTGAATCCAGAGAACTTGAGAGCAACATGCTGATGCAGCAATATACTCAGCTTCTGCTGTGGACACAAACACATTTGTCTGCTTATTGCATTGCCAGGATACTAGTCTAGGACCAAGAAATTGACAACCGCCAGAAGTGGATTTTCTATTGAAGTTGCATCCTCCATAATCACTGTCTGTGTAGGCATAAAGATTAAATTCTCCTTCCTTTGGATACCATAATCCAAGAGCTGGTTTGCCCTTCAGATATTTGAATATCCTCTTGACTGCATTCACATGTGATTCTTTTGGATCAGCTTGATATCTAGCACACACACAAACACCAAACATAATGTCGGGCCTACTGGCTGTTAGATACATAAGTGAACCTATCATTGATCGATGGTGAGTCCGGTCCACTGATTTGCCTTCAGGGTCAGGTCCAATCTTCACTTTAGTATCCACAGGAGTTCTGATAGACTGACAGTCAGCAAAGTGGAATTTCTTCAACATGGTTTCTACATATTTTGATTGATTGATAAAGATTCCATCTGCTGTTTGCTGGACTTGCACCCCTAGAAAGAAGGTGAGTTCCCCCATAGCACTCATTTGGAACTTTGAATGCATAAGATCTTCAAATTCTTTGCAGAGTTGCTTGTTTGTCGAACCAAATATAATGTCATCCACTAGATCTGGAATAACAACATGTCTTTCCCTCTTATTCTTCTGAAGAGAGTCTGATCAATCTTTTCTCTTTCATATCCATGTTCAATAAGAAAGGATGATAGAGTCTCATACCACTTTCTTGGTGCTTGATGAAGACCATACAGAGCTTTGTCAAGCTTGTAAACTCTATGAGGGAAATCTGGATCTTCAAACCCAGGTGGTTGACTCATATAGCCTTCTTCAACAATCTTTCCATACAGGAAGGCACACTTTACATCCATTTGATAAACTGTAAATTTCATGGACACAGAATATGCAAGAAAGATTCTGATTGCTTCTAGTATAGCAACAGGAGCAAACACTTTGTCATAGTCGATTCCTTCTTCCTGAGTGTATCTGTTGGACCAAAAGAACCAATGAGCCAAGATCAGAAAACCTCTAAGTCCCACACGGTATCACAACAACTGCTGAAAGCCTCATCAGTAGTTTGACAAGTGCTGAAGACTTCAACAGCTGAAGATCAAGTGCTGAAGACCTTAACTGCTGAAGAACCAAAGTGCTGAAGTACAACAGCTGAAGAACACAAGTGCTGAAGCTGAAAGACCAAAGTACTGAAGAACAACAGCTGAAGAGTTCACAAGTGCTGAAGATCAACAACTGATGTACAAAGTCTGAAGACAAAGACTGAAGACATCAGCTGATGATATCTACTGAAGTCATCAGCTGATGAAACGCCTGAAGGTCAAAGTCTGAAGATCAAGTACTGAAGCCTCAGTAGTTTGTCACAACTGCTGAAGAGTACTTCTTCAGTAGTTGTGATATCAGTAGTTTTATTTTCTTTGTTTCAGTAGTTTTGTAAAACGACTGAAGAGCTTGTTCTTCAGTCGTTGTAGTTTCAGTAGTTTTATATTTTGTACTTAACTTGCTGATATGTTCTCAGTAGTTGTGAACATTTCAGTAGTTTGTTAAGAATTAGTTATTTCTGTATTGGATCTGCCAGTTGTCACTTTCCGTGATAACAGCAGTGACTGTTGCACTCTATATAAGGAGTGACAACCCATTGTAATCAGTGAGCGATATGAGCAATTGAATGGAATGATTGATTGATTCGATTAGAAATATTCTACATCTATAAACATTCCTAGAAATCAGAAATTCATATTCTCTCCCTATAACCGTATGCGATCTTAACGCTTACAAGTATCGATTGCTTGCTACAATTTGTCTAATTCGTGTTTGTATTCCGCTGCTTTATATTCTGATACATCAAACTTGTGATCACTGATCCTGTCAAATGGTATCAGAGCGGGTTAATCATTGATCGATCTAATAATTGATCATTGAAACTGCTATTCAAGATCCAAGTTTGATTGAATTAGCTTTTGTTTTTGCAAGAAACGGTTATAGAGATTGAATTTTCTGTATTTCTGCTCATTCATCCTGAGATCTTTTCTTGGTTCTCATTGAGTTTGTTGTGGTTTGTCTAAAACTTCTTTTTAAACTTGAACTAAACTATTTTTGAACTGAAAATGACCACTCCCTCCAATGATCCTCACAATACTGGTTCCTCAACCAAGCCTCCTATGCTGGTTAGGAATGAGTATAACATATGGCAAAGACGTATGCTCCATCACCTGTCTGTTAACAGCGCAGGGTGTTGGACATCTGTGGTACATGGTCCACACAAGCCTATGGTGAATAACCCGGAAACCAATCAAATGGTTCCGAAGAGGAGGGAGCAATACTCAGATGAGGATAAAAAGTTGCTTGAGATTGATGCAAAAGCCCATGGAATTCTGGCCATGGCTTTGCCCAATGAAATCTATTCTGGGCTAATGCATCATGAAACTGCCCATGACCTCTGGATTGCTTTGAAAGAACAATTTGAGGAACAGATGAGGTCTTGGCAAATAATAGAGAAATTCTTGCCCAACAATATGAGACATTCTCTCATAGAAAGGGTGAGACACTGACTCAACAATATGAGCGGTTTTCTTGTTTGATCTCTGAACTAAAAATGGTCAAACTTGAATACACCAATATTCAGATGAATAACAGATTTCTCAGATCACTGCCTGAGAGATGGGACACATATACTATTGTCCTACGCTCCAGTGCAAGTTTGGACAAACTATCTCTCACCCAACTCCATGGGAAATTGCTCACTTTTGAGAGAGAGATAGAACAGAAGAGAAAGCTGTCTTCATCTGGAAAGCTCACTGAAGACTTTATTCAAGGCAACACTGCCTTGGTGGGTCATGAGTCAGAATATGCTGCATCTGAATGCCAGTATGATGAGCATATTAATTTCTCTTCGAGCACTTCTAATTCTGCATTTGTAAGTGTTGATGGTCAGTTTACTGGAGGTAATAATGACAATTTATGTTTCATTATGGATGATCTCAAGGGGATTGCTGATGATGACTTAGAAGAGATGGATATTTTGAGCCAAATGGCCTTGATAAATATCAGATCTCAGAAGTTCTACAAAAGAACTGGAAGAAAATTCCCAGGACTCTCTGGCAAAACCAAAGTTGGTTTTGACAAGAGCAAGTTGAGGTGTCACAAATGCCAACGGCTTGGACACTTTGCAAGAGAGTGTAGATCAACTGGTTCAAACTCTACTGCACCCTTTGTGACTTTTCCTGGCAACAGTCAACAAAACAGAGGGCAACATCCTGTCACATCTAGTCATCATCCTCAACAACAATCTCCGGCATATTTTGTTCCTCAGGGTCAAATGCCTTATCAGTACCCTTGTTATTACATGCCACAGTCAAGTCAAGTTCAAGTTCCTATGACACCACAACCTCATGCATTACCAGAACCTCAGCCTTCCCTATCTCATCAACAACCTTCATCTCAACAACACAGCTTCTTCACCCCAGGAGTTGTTGACTGGAGCAGTTTACCAGATGACTTGTCTGGTCATGATCAACTGTTCTCAGGTGCTGGTCAACATGGTGGTGACAGTCCCTTTGGGAATCTAGCTCTTATGGCTTTGGAGTCTGCTGATACTTCATCTTCCAATGCCTCTACACCACAGGTATCACAGGTATCCTCTGAGGCAAAAGCCAAATTATGTTCTGAACAATGCATAGCAGCATTTGCTTCCATTAGAGAAGCAAATGTAGCTTTAATTAATAAGAACATTGAGCTAGAACAAGTAATTTCCAAAAACAAAGCTGAGTTTGAGTTTGTGCTCAAAGATAAAAATGATGAGGTTTATAAACTGAATTGCAAAATAATTGATGATAAGGCTAGAGAAGATGTACTTTTAGAGAAGTACAAAGATCTCAAAGAAACCCTTGCAGTTACCCAGGTCGAGTGTGATAGATGGGTACAATCATGCAAAGGTTTTGAAATGCTTCTTAGTAAGCAATCTGCTTCAAATGTGAAGTTTGGAATTGGTTACAATCACACTGCTCCACCTACAGATTTTACCCCAAGAGCAGAGGTAGAATCTGATGGTGAGAGTGATAACCAATCCATCAAGTCATGTGATCTACCTTCTGATACAGCACAATCAGAAGTAGCAGTCAGTATCAAGTCCTCTTTGAACCTATCAGCTGATGTTGATGGTCCAAATGCTGACATTCACATGATCAATAAGTTGATCAACTCAGGAGTCAATCCTGAAGGTCCTGAAAGGACTGGAGAGCAGGATTCAACTCCTGAAGTTCAAACTTCAACTGCTGTCAGTACTGAAGAGAAGAAAACTGGCAGTAGAAAGAGTTTGAAGACTACTAAAGATGTTGTCAAGAAAGCAACCATGCTTCCAAAGCATTGAAGAACAAGTCTTCTGTTGCTTCACCATCTTTAGTTGATGATCAACCTAATATGAAGAAGAAACCATGTGAAGTATGTGGTTTGTTCAATCATCTTACAGATGATTGTTGGTACAAAAGAGGTTCCAAACTCAAACAAAAGGAAGAAATTAATGAGAAAATGGTAAAAATGAACCCGGAGTTTGAGACCACATTTGTATCAGCAACATCAAATCCTGTAACCCTTAAGTCCTTAAAGCAATCCAAAAAGGAAGGAGTTAAACAGGTGACAGCTGAGGGTGCTCAAAAGAAGAAGGTGCAACATAGGACCTTATCTAACTCCACTAGCAATGTGTCTGATGAGCTGAAAGCTTTATCACAAAATCAGACACAGCTGGTGATGATGGTACAACATCTGTTGGGTAGAGTTAACCAACTAGATTCTCCTATGTTGAACCACAGAAAAGGAGGTCTAAGCCAAAGGACTCCTCTTCTGCACCATCTTCTTCTCTCAGGCTGTTGTTACAAATAAACATGCTAGTTTACCATCTATTGATGAGACCAGGCCCAAAACCAAAAAGGTTTGGGTCTCTAAAACTAACTGATTGTTTATTATTGCAGGGTTCTTCAACATGCCAAAATAGCATCTGGTATGTAGACAGTGGGGGATCCATGCACATGACTGGGAACATCTCTCTTCTTCATGACTACTCTCAAGGAAAGAAGGGATTTGTCTCTTTTGGCAATGATGCTAGGGGTTACATCATCGGTAAGGGCTTTGTCTCCAATGGAGAAATCAAATTTGATGATGTTAATCATGTGGAAAATCTCAAGTACAACCTCTTGAGTGTCAGTCAAATGTGTGATAAAGGCCATGTTGCCCTTTTCACAAGTCAAAACTGTAGGATTCTGTCATCCAAAGTTTTGCCCTTGATTGACAAGGTGTTGGATGATCACACTCTCCTGAAAGCCAACAGGACAGGAAGAGTGTATGCCTTAGATCTCTCTAAGAAGATAGATCTCAAAGGCAATCCTTGCCTATTTTCCAAAGCCTCTTTTCAAGAATCTAAACTATGGCACAGGAGGCTTGGTCATGTTAATCTCAAAAACATGAATCAGCTTAGCCACAATAGTTTAGTCAGAGGCTTACCAATAAAGGAGTTCCACTGTGATGAAACTTGCACTGCTTGTTTAAAAGGAAAACAGCACAAGGTCTCATTTCCTCCTATTGAAGTGTCCAAGTCCACTGCCTGCTTGCAATTACTGCATATGGATCTATTTGGTCCTGTGAGAGTAATGAGCATGGCAAAGAAGAATACTGTCTGGTAATTGTGGATGATTACTCCAGATTTGTATGGACTTTCTTTCTACATTCAAAGGATGAGGCTGCTCAGAAGATTATCCACTTTGTGCTGTACATTGAGAAGCAGTATTCCCTTCCAGTCAAGTGTATTAGGAGTGATAATGGAACTGAGTTCAGAAATCATACACTTGATGACTTCTATCTCTCAAAGGGAATCAAAAGGCAGTTCAGCATTCCAAGGACTCCGGAACAAAATGGAGTAGTAGAGAGAAAGAACAGGACCCTCATTGAAGCTGCAAGGTCCATGCTGGCTGACTCAGGTTTGCCATTGACCTTTTGGGCCGAAGCTGTCAACACAGCTTGTTATGTGCAAAATAGAGTTTTAGTAAATCAGAGGTTGATGAAGACTCCATATGAAGTTCTCCATCATTTGGCTCCACTGATTTCATTTTTCAAAGCATTTGGGTGTCCCTGTTTTATTCTCAACACAAAGGATCAACTCCACAAATTTGATCCTAAGGTGGATGCAGGATACTTTGTTGGTTATTCATCTACTTGCAAAGCATACAGAGTCTTCAACTGCAGAACAAAGATGGTTGAAGAAACTCTACATGTTAAGTTTAATGAATCTCCAAAGGACAAGATTCCACAAAGTCCTGTGGAGTTATTTGATCTGGACATACTGCAATATGTTCCTTATCAAACTCCTGCTGTTGCTCCTGTCAACAGTTCACCACCTGGTGGTACTGCTGATGATGATGATGATTGCAGTACTCACCTCTTCAGGTTTAGTGATCAGCTGCCTGATTCAACTAGACCTGATGTTCCTGTAGCGCCAGTAGTACCATCCACAACAAATGCTGATGAGATTTCTTCGAATTCAACTTCCTTTGAATTACCATCCACTGATTGGTTTCAAGGAAATGATTCACCATCACCATCTGTTGCTGCTGAACCGGCTACAAACACTTGCACAGATCTCATTGTGTATCAAGATCTGAAGAATCACCCCATGTCTCAAATCATTGGTGATATCACTGCTGGAGTATCAACAAGAAGTCAATTGTCAAATTTCTGCTTCTATGCTCTCTTCATCAGTCAGCAAGAGCCAAAGAATTATCACATTGCTTTAAAGGACAATGGATGGGTTGATGCCATGCAGCTTGAGCTTCTTCAGTTCAAGAAACAGCAAGTGTGGGAACTGGTTCCTCTACCTCCAGGTAAGTGTGCAATAGGCACTAAATGGGTGTTTAGGAACAAAACTGATGAAAATGGGCTTATTGTTAAGAACAAGGCCAGACTGGTTGTTCAGGGGTTTGCACAAGAAGAAGGTATTGATTATGATGAAACCTTTGCCCCTGTAGCCAGACTGGAAGCAATTCGATTGTTTTTAGCTTATGCTGCTTATCAAAAACTTAAAGTCTTTCAAATGGATGTCAAAAGTGCATTTTTGTATGGAAAAGTTAAAGAAGAGGTTTATGTATGTCAACCTCCAGGCTTTGAGGACAACAAACATCCTAATTGGGTGTATAAGCTTGATAAAGCTCTTTATGGGTTAAAACAAGCTCCCAGAGCCTGGTATGAGACATTATCAAACTTTCTTCTGGAAAACAATTTCACTAGAGGCTCCATAGACAAGACTTTATTTATTAAGAAAGCTGGGCAGCATAATCTACTTGTTCAAATTTATGTAGATGATATTATTTTTGCATCCTCTGATCCAAAGTTGTGTGATGCCTTTACAAAGTTGATGCAACAGAAGTTTGAAATGAGTGCCATGGGAGAATTACAGTTCTTTCTGGGGTTGCAAATCAAACAAAAGGCTGATGGAATTTTTATTCATCAATCCAAATATACAAAAGATCTTTTGCAAAAGTTTGATTTACAACATTGTAAGCCCTGTTCTACTCCCATGAGCAGCACCACACAACTGGACTCAGATCAGAAAGGTAAAGTGGTTGATGAAACACTTTACAGATGTATGATTGGGTCCTTGATGTATTTAACAGCTTCTAGACCAGATATTATGTTTGCTACATGTGTTTGTGCTAGATTTCAGGCTGCACCTAAAGAGTCTCATCTGATTGCAGTCAAGAGGATCTTTAGATATCTGCAAGGCACTCCATCTCTAGGTTTATGGTACTCTACCAGACATTCTGGTAAATTAGTTGCTTTTTCTGACAGTGACTATGCAGGGTGTAAGTTGACCAGGAAATCAACTTCTGGTGGATGTCAATTCCTAGGCAACTGCTTAATTTCTTGGCAGAGCAAGAAACAGACCTCAGTTGCTACATCCACTGCGGAAGCTGAGTACATTGCTGCTGCAAGCTGTACATCTCAGGTACTCTGGCTTCAAAACCAACTTTTGGATTATGGCATTACAGAGACTAAGACTCCATTGTTAATGGATAGTGCTTCAGCTCTTTGCATTGTCAAAAATCCAGTCCAGCACTCTAGGACCAAACATATAGAGATCAGACACCATTTTATAAGAGACTGTTTTGAAAAAGGTCTGATTGATCCTAAGTTTGTGCCCAGTGCTGATGAGCTTGCAGACATTTTTACTAAGCCTTTGGATAGTTCAACTTTCCAAAACCTGGTGTTAAGGCTTGGTATGCTGCAGCTAGAATAGGTGACAACTACTGATGATCTCAGTATTCATATTGATGATCATGAGTGCCTGTCACATATAAGTACTGATGAGCTCTTTTAACCTCAGTACTTTTTATAACTACTGAAGGCTAAAAGTTCTCACAAGTACTGAAGTACTTCATCTGCTCTAAACTACTGAAGTAGTTACAACTACTGATGTAGTCATAACTACTGAAATCAGTAAAAACAGATAAGTACTGATGTCCTATGAAACAACTGAAATCAGCCATAAAGACTGATGAATGTGTTGAGGATAGTTTGAAACAGCTGAAAAGCTAAGAATTGACGAAAACAGCTGAAGAGAACTTTCCCTTCAGTCGTTTGTACCACTGCTGTTTCATTTTAAACAACTGAAGCAAAACCACGTCTTCAGCAGTTTTATAACTACTGATGACCAATACCAAGTCTTCAGTTGTTTACAACAGCTGATGACAAAACCACTGTCTTCAGTAGTTTCATAACTACTGATGACAAACACCATGTCCTCAGTTGTTTCAATCACCTGAAGTCAAAACCACGGTCTTCAGTAGTTTTCTAAACTACTGATGCCTAACACCGCGACTTCAGCTGTTTCAACGTCTGAAAGGATAATACCATGTCAACGGTCGTTTAAAACTACTGATGACTAACACCACATCCTTCAGTCGTTTCCTCACCCGTACCCTATAAATACCCTTAACCTGAGCTCTCCATGCTTTATCTTCTTCAAACCTAACGTTCCTCTCCAACAAATTTCCATGGCGTCTATGCAAATTAAACCGCGACACAACTGTGTTGCCTACCTCACAAAATCGCCGATCTGGACTAAGTTCGATACTGCTATCGATCTTATGGTCCAGTCCCAATACAACAAGGCATTCCTTCTGAACCCCGTTTTACATGCCGAATCCTTGAACCAATTTTGGATGAACATTACTGTTACAACTGAGGAGAGCCACACACAATCCCTCCGGTCAGTCGTCAACAACAAAGAAGTAGTGATTACTCCTGCAACAATCCGTAAAATTCTTCAACTGAGTGATGCTACCTCTCCTGCTGGATATCCGAAGGGCACCATAGATCTCTCATTTGCTCGGCATGGATATCAAGGTGATCTCAGTGCCACCACCATCATGAAGAAACATTTTAATGACGCTGAGCGCCTGATCTTTCACATGGTCAATGTATGTTTGGCCCCTAAGACATCGTCTTGGGATCAAATGTCCACCAAATGGCAGCAGGTAATGTATTCTATCCTTGAGCAACAACCACTGAATTTTTCAGACTTAATATTTTCAGAGCTCAAAGATATGGCTCAAAAACTAACTGCCAACCGTTGGATACTCTATCCACGGTTCATCATGGCCATTATAATAGACCAGCTTAATGCTGAGGGACTTGTTGGCTTGGGAGTCCCTGCTACGGCTGTTTTGCCAGAAGTATACTCCCGGCACAACTCCGACCGGACACTCAAACTGGCTGCCAAGCTGCGAAAACCCACGCAGCTGGAACCCACAGCCACCACCTCCAAATCCAATGTCCCCACCAAACCCACCAAAAAGAAACCTAAAATGGCTACTCCGGGAATTGAGTCCCCTGAGGATGCTCCTGCACAACAAACGCAGGATATATCCACTAGTCCAAACCCCCTAGTGGATACCATGACTCCTCCAGCCACAGCCGCTCAGGCTTCCTCTCAACAGGAGCCTGCAGCAACCCAAGGGGCACCTACTTATCTGGGATCTTCCTCACTTGAGGAGATTGCCATTGAAGAGCACCATCCACCCCAGGTGCACACTGCTTCTACCCCTGTACCCCAAACAACCGCCCCTCACAGCCCAACTTTAATAATTGCACAAGTGCTGACTCAATTGCACTCCTCACCCCCTCCCCAGAAACCACTTCCAACTGGGAATACCTCTACAATTGAGGGGGAGGAACACAGTGCACTTGAGAACCCACAGCACAGGGGTTTCCCAATTCTATCTCCTGGTGTAGAGAAGGAGCTTAGAATATCTAGTGAGGCCGCCACCTCCTCTGACTCAGCACATGACCAGAGTGAGGCTGGTAACATTGCTAAGACCTCCCTAGAGGCAACAGCTGATGATGGACATTGTCCTGAGGCTGGAAGTCCCCAGTACCAAGCACAAGGGGCACATGCACCAACTGGTCTACACCCAGCGCATGTAAATCCTGCTCTAAGCAGGAGGTCAGGTGATTCAGTATCAACTGATGATGACCTGAGCTTCTTCTTCGATGTAGTTGCTCAAAACACCATTCTAGAGGATGAGGTTAGCAGACTCAAAGAGCTGCTGGCCAAGATGTCTCAGGATGCAAGTCCATCTGCCACCATCATACACCCACAGATGGCACCTTCCCTTGAAGGTTTCCCAAACACAGAGCCACCCCAAAATCAACCACCCGCCTCTGCTTCAGGCCCTACTTCTCAGGAACAGAACCCTCCTGAGCAAATAGGAGCAAACACTTTGTCATAGTCGATTCCTTCTTCTGAGTGTATCCCTGTGCCACTAGTCTTGCTTTATTTCTGATGACTATCCCTTATCATCAGTCTTGTTCCTGTATAGTCATCTGGTACTAATAGGTATTGTCCTTCGGGAAGATCTACCATCTGCCATACCTCTTGCTTCTTGAATTGGAGAAATTCTTCCTGCATTGCTTCAATCCAACTATTGTCTTGAAGTGCCTCTTTGATGTTTTTGGGTACTGTTTGACATAGAAAGCAGGAGAACAAACAGATGTTTGCAATACTGGACTTGCTTCTTGTCACCCTCTCATTAAGATCACCAATAATGGTTTCAGCTGGATGATTCTTGTGTATTCTTGTGGTTGGAATGGTGTCACCAGCAATAGTTACATCAAGATTAGAGACATTTAGTTCATTATGGTCAGAGGCACATTCATCTTGTATTGTTGTTGAATTATGAAGATTGTCAACTTCTGTTTCAGTAACTGCTACATCTTCAGCAGCACTGAGGTTGCTTGCACCATTTGATGTACCTTGAGTTTCTACTAGATGAGAAGCCTGTTTTTGATTTCTGATCTCATGTGACAAGTCATCTGAGTGAGATGGTACCAAGCTAGGACCTTCTTCAGAAGAAACACTAAGGTTTTGTGACAAATGTCTGATGGGATCAGCTTGAAGAGGAACATCTTCATTCATATGTTCATCAGATGTAGGTGGAATCAATGGATAATTATCTCTTCTTTCTACAGTTGATGAAGTATCACATGAATGTATATTTCCTGCATCAGACAAGTGAAATTGGTCAAATGATTTAGTAAAAGTGTCAATATCAAACAACCAATCAGGACCATTTTTAGATTTGGGAAACAAATGTTCTTTGAATTGAACATTTGTGGATTCATCTATAATGTTCAGTCTAGGATTGAACACTCTATAAGCCTTTGAGACGGAAGAATAACCTACAAAAAATCCTTCATCAGACTTAGATGAAAATTTTCACAAATGATCACGTGTGTTTAATATTGAGACTGGACAACCAAATGATTTGAGGAATCCAATAAATGGTTTCCTATGAAAGATCAGTTCATAAGGTGTCATGTTACTTTCTTTAACAATCAGAGTTCGATTTTACACAAAGCACGATGTATTAACTGCTTCTGCCCAGAAGGTGATTGGCAGTTTAGCATCCACTAGCATCGTTCCTGCTGCTTCAATCAGTGTTCTATTTCGCCTTTTAGCTACCCCATTTTGTTGAGGAGTTCTAGCTGCACTGAATTGATGAGCAATGCCTTTGGTTGCACAAAAGGAACTCATATTTTCATTTTTGAACTCTGTACCATTATCACTTCTTATTATTTTGACTTTGAGATCAAGTTGATTTTCAATTTTAGTGATAAATTCTTGAATGATTTAGGATGCTTTGTTTTTATGAAGTAGGAAGAACACCCATGTGAATCGAGAAAAGTCATCAATGATCACTAAACAATATTGTTTCTTTCCCATACTCATACATGAGTTGGTCCAAAAGATCCATGTGAAGTAACTTCAATGAAGTATTGTTAGTGTTCACCAGCTTGGTTTTGTGAGAGGATTTGTGTTGTTTTCCTTTGAGGCATGCCGAACATTGATCAATAAAATTGAATTCTTTTTGAGGAAGACCAATTACATGGTTTCCTTTGACTAATTGTTCATATTTTTAAAGTTAGTGTGCCCCAAACGTCTATGCCAAAGCGCTGTGACTCATCAAATGAATGCTTTAGACAAAGACATGTTTCTTCCTTAGGTGATGCAGAACACAGGTTAAGACATATGTAATATTATTCTTCCTCGAAGTCTTTAAGACAACCCATTCTTCAGGAATCTGAAATCCAGGTTTCAGAATGTAGCAGTGTGTGCTGTAAAGTGAGTGGAATATTTTTTGTCGCCAGATCTGAGACACGCTTAGCAGATGAAATTCAGTTGTTCATAGTAATTCACTCTGTCAAAGCTCAGCATCCCGTTTGTCACAGATCTTCCCCTGTAATCCTACCACCTTCTAAATCTCCACCGAATGCCATAGTAGTTCCTTGTATGTACTTGAAATCATGAAGGAGGGAACGATCTCCAGTCATGTGTCGGGAGCATCCACTATCTACGTACCATAGGCTATTATACCTGTGTGGATGAACCTACAAACAAAAAGAAAACTAACTAGAATAAAGACCCAAGCCATGATGGTCTTGGGTTTCCCGTTCCTATTCATGATAGTAACTCCTGGTATTTCCCTCTGAATAGTGATTTAGATGGAGGTGATCTAGGAGACTTTGATAATGAATTGGTCGAGTCATCTCATCAACATCTAATGAGGATTCAAATGAATAATGAAATCGTTGGTTTCTATTTCTTTGTAAAAGTTTGGCCCGAGTTTCATTATCAAAAGTTGGTTTTTGCTTAGAAGGTCAAGTTTGTGTTTCATTGTGAGATGATTTCTTTGACCCTCCTAAATCCTTCAGGGTATTCTGTCATTTGTTGATCTAGGTGTCTAGATTGAGTATTATGAAGATGAGGTCTGACAGAATGCCACACATCAGTAGATGTTTTTGAGATGGGCTTGTGTTGTGGATTCTTAACCCCTTCCCCTTTGATTAAAGTAACAATCAGATGTTTGTGATTGTTCATGTCACAGATTTGAACAATACTTGTTTGAAATAGCATTTTTGGTGGAGTAGTGATGTTCATATCACAGATAGAACAATATTGATTGAAGAGCATTATCTGTCTTGCTTTGATTGAACATGTCACAAATATCACAATACATTTGTTTGTTTCTTGAATCAGATTTTTCTTTGTGTGACTCAACACAATGATACTTTTTTTGATGAGTCATTTTCTTTTCTTTAGGTGATGAATCAAAATTAGCCCTTTTAGTAATTGTTTCACAACACTACTTTTGTTTAGTTGTCTAGGTGTTTTTTTTGTTTACTTAACTTACTTCTCACCTCTTTCTCAAACTGGTCAACATGTTCTTTATTACAGATATCAAACCTAACTCCCTGCCTTAACCTTGATGACTGAGGATCTAATGAAGTTTTAGAACTCAGTTTTATAGTTTGTTCTTTTTCAGTGAAACCTTTTCTGATTTGCTTGAATTTTGTGGAGATACAATCTCATGTATAGAGAACTATTCTCAGTATAGTTGGGTTTATGTTTTTACATATTTCTGTTTGCCTTGTAAACAGATGGTATGTATTTTACAAAAGGCACAATTGCTTTTACAGGGCTTGATAGTTTCATGACATTCACATGTTTTGTCTGAGCACTCTTTGATTTTGATTGGGTGTCCTAACTTGATTTTATCCTCATTGGTTTCAAAATAAACACCAGGTTTGGTGTTGAGGATTTGTCACTTGTTTCACTACTGATTTAGGTTCCATAGTTTTAGGTTTGATTGATTCAGAGAAGGAGACAGAGTCAGGCATGACAGTGTAATTGTCATTGTATGGTGGTGGAGGACATGAATTATACCCAACCCCTGACATGTCCTTTGAATCCTTTTGTGAATCCAGCATCTCTTGCAGCTTACTGAAGACATTTGCAACTTTTCAAGTTTCACTTTAGTCATAGATGTTGAGCCTTAGCTTGAGCTAACTTTTCAGTAAGTAGCTCATTTTCAGCTGCAAGATTGTATTTCTCACCATGCAATTTTTCTATGTCAGAAATGAGAGATTTGATTTGATTTCAAAACTTTTTAGTTCTCTCTTCATCATTTCTGACTTCACTTTTTTCTTCTTTAATTTTATCTTCCAGTTTATAGGTTGTGTTCTCTATACTCTTATAATTCATTTATGCATTTCTCACTACAAAGGTTAGTTTTTTAGCTCAGCAAGATTTGAAGATGGTCCATCATTGATGTGAGCCATAAGAGCCATGATTCTGGAATAGAGGCTTGACTTCCTCAGCATACATACTCCAGTCACATATCCCATCTTGTTTTGATAACACAGGGCACTGGCAGAAGGCTGACTGCTTGCATGGGCTTGATTAGTCAGCTGTGGTTGATTCTGGTATGTTTGTTGATGATGAGAATGATGGTACTACTATTGTGATTGTTGAGTGATAGCTTGAATTGGGCTGTGATGATGATTGACCTGGAGAGTTCCTTGAATGGTTGTTTCTTTTAGGAGCATTGCACTCTCTTGAGAAATGGCTAGTCATGCCACAGTTGAAGCATTTTACCTTGGATTTGTCATATCCAAGTTTGTGTTCTCATTCAGGCTCAACTTTCTTCCTTTTCTGAAGAATTTCTTTGCTCTCATGGCAATCATTGCCATTTGACATTTTAGATCCATCTCCTCAACATCATCAGGATCTATTTCTTCTAAATCTTCCTGTATTAGGTGGGCAGAAGTGAGTCTTCCCCTAGATTGCTTCAAAACTTGCAACAAAGGAATTGTAAGTTGCCTTTTGTTTTTTGGATTTTAAGTCTTCTCGGGAGAGGTTTGAGGAACAGTGGAGACTTTTGGTGCTTGAGCTATGAAGTTGAAGGTGATTGAATGGTGGAGATGCAATGAACCCAATAGGTTCATTTGATCTCTTGATGAGATGAAGTCATCTTCCTCTGTGATGAAAGCATTTTTAACAGAATGTGATTCTGAAGGGAATTGTAGGCTTCAATCACTCTTGGTCCACTCAGATTTCTGCCTTCGTTCGTTAAGTTCCAAAGCTTCAATCTTGGCTATCATAATGTCTAGAGTGGTACTCTCAAGATCAAGAGTATTTTTCAGCATTATGACATTTTGCTTCTAGCTTTGAGGTAGACCGTGAAGCATCTTCTTGTTAAGTTCTTTAATGTTGTATGAAACACCCATAATTTCCAAGTCTTGACCAACTGTACCAATCTGTGTAGTTGTTTTGATATGGATTCTCCTTTGGTGTGATGGAAGGTTTCATACTGATTAACCAGCTTGTCTTTGTTAATTTTCAGCAACCTCACTGCTTCCTTCACACATAATTTTGAGAGCATCCCAAACAGCTTTAGAAGTTCCATAATTTTCCAATCTTTTCAGCACATCCCATTTTGAGTGCTTGAGGTCCAAATTGAGTAGTGCTTTTGAGATCAATTTTGATTTTCTTATAGTCATCTTCATCCAGAGTTAAGTCTTCAATTGGTATTCTAGTAGTTTGTATAGGTGCAGCTTGAGCTATTGATAGAGTAATAGGAATGTGTGGACCCTTACATATTGAGATCCAAAAGTCAGGATCTACACGTGTGATATAATTTCAAAACCTTATTCTCCATTGTTAAACTCAGATTGTGTGTTTAAGCATGGGAGGTTTAGGTGTATGACTAGTTAAGAGTAACTGTTAGCAAATCAATGTTATTTGTGAAAGTATAGATTTAGTTGATTTTAAAGAAGATTATGTTGATGAGTCCACTTTC
>JACCIX010000175.1:0-48050 GCA_025506515.1 Flaveria trinervia | reverse complement strand
CGAAGACAAATACTGAAGACCAAAGTGATCAGTAGTTGTCACAACAGCTGAAGTAATTAACTTCAGTAGTTGTCACAACAGCTGAAGTAATTAACTTCAGTAGTTGTCACAACAGCTGAAGTAATTAACTTCAGTAGTTGTGATGGTTTCCTTTCAGTACTTGTAATTTACTTTTCAGTAGTTATAGTTTTAGTAATTGTAGTTCAGTAGTTTTATGTTTTTGTACTTAAGCATTCTCTGAGATGTAATCAGTAGTTGAGAACATTCTCAGTAGTTTGCATAGTTTCAGTAGTTTGAATAATTCTGTTAGATGTCACTATCAAGTGACATCAGCAGACGTCACATATCCTATATAAGGAATGTTGACCTAGTTGTAAAGTGTGACATTGAGCCACCACGAAAGCATATGAATGAAATATTTCTTTTGCAGAATTCTCTCTTTCTATATCCGTGTACTGTTACATTGAATATCAATTGTGTTCTTGTGAATTGTTTAATTCGTTGTTCGAATTCCGCTGCAATACTCTCTAATTAATCAAACTTAGATCACTGATCCTAACAAATGGTATCAGAGCAAGGTTAATCATTGTGTTAGGACCTGGTATTTGACCGAAATACCTTATGATTAACGTGTAAACCAGATCAAATAGTGCGGAATCCTATTTGATTGGCGATCCAATCAGTGAGAACACACGAAGAATCAATCAAGGATTGAAACTAACGTTAGAAATCGATAGGGAATCGATCTAATGTGTTCTATGAACTTGGAGAACGATTTGGAAGGTTTCTGGACGGCTAGGGTTCGTCTGGAATCGTAATTGATCGAGTGTCCTTATTTTTCACGAATTGAGTTGTATTTATAGGTTGGCACTATCCAATTGTGCGACTGAACCATTAGTTTGGTTCAGTCGTGCGACTGAGCCAATCTTATGTTACAGTCGTACGACTGATCCAGTCTCCTGGTTCAGTCGTGCAACTGAGTCAATCGTGTGAAGTTCTTCATGCTTATGGTTCATTCGCATGAGCCATTCGCATGAGAAATTCATTAAGTTAAGTTTGAATGTTTTAATTAATATAACTTAATGTGCAACCATTCAAATAATCATAAACCAAATCAATTCAGTCACGACTCATTAATGAACTATTAAACATTATAACTAACAGATTATCAATATCATTTCATTAATCATACCAAACAAGAACTATTACATCACATATCATGATCTAGGGACATACATGTATCAACACATTGATCGATCTAACAATTGATCATTGAAACTGCTATTCGATATCTAAGTTTGATTGAATTAGCATATTTGCAAGAATTGGTTATAGATCATTGAATTTCTGCTGCTTTCGTTTATCTGCTTTGAGTTTTCTCTTGGTTCATATTGAGTTTGTTGTGTTTTGCACTAAATCAGTTAAAACTTAATTGAATTTGGTTGAATCTGAGAATGACTACTCCTTCTAATGACCCTCACAATACCGGTTCCTCAACCAAGCCTCCGATGCTAGTTAGGACTGAGTATAACATATGGCAACGAAGAATGCTTCATCACTTGTCTGTTAACAGTTCAGGTTGTTGGACATCTGTGGTACATGGTCCACACAAGCCTATGGTGAACAATCCGGAAACCAACCAAATGGTTCCGAAGAAGAAGGAACAATACTCAGATGAGGATCAAAAACTGTTTGAGATTGATGCTAAAGCGCATGGAATTCTGGCCATGGCACTGCCGAATGAAATCTATTCTGGGCTTATGCATCATGAAACTGCTCATGACCTCTGGAATGCATTGAAGGAACAATTTGGTGGAACAGATGAGGTCTTAGCAAACACTAGAGAAATCCTTGCCCAACAATATGAGACATTCTCTCATAGGAAGGGTGAGTCACTGACTCAACAGTTTGAGCGTTTTTCCTGTTTGATCTCTGAGCTGAAAATGGTCAAACATGAATACACTAATAGTCAGATGAACAACATATTCCTCAGATCACTACCTGAGAGATGGGACACATATACCATTGTCCTACACTCCAGTGCAAATCTGGATAGTCTATCTCTCACTCAACTCCATGGGAAACTGCTTACATTTGAAAGAGAGATAGAGCAGAAAAGGAATCTGGCATCATTAGGAAAGCTCACTGATGACTTTGTACCAGGGAACACTGCCTTGGTTGGTCATGAGTCAATATATGCTGCATCAGAAAGCAATTATGATGAGCATATTGATTTCTCCTCAAACGGTTCAGATCATGCATTTGTTAGTGTTGACAGTCAGTCAGGCTGTAATAGTGACAATTTGTGTTTCATTATGGATGATTTAAAGGGTATTGCTGATGATGACTTAGAAGAGATGAATATTCTGAGCCAAATGGCCTTGATTAATATCAGATCTTAAAAGTTCTACAAGAGAACTGGTAGGAAATTTCCAGGACTCTCTGGCAAAACCAAAGTGGTTTTGACAAGAGTAAGTTGAGGTGTCACAAATGCCACAGGCTTGGACACTTTGCAAGAGAGTGTAGATCATCTGGATCTAACTCCTCTGCACCCTTTGTGACTTTTCCAAGCAATAGTCCACAAAACAGAGGGCAACATCCTGCTAGTTCTGGTCATCATTCACAACCTATATCTCCTGCATATTTTGTCCCTCAGGGTCCAATGTCATATACATATCCCTGCTATTACATGCCACACCCAAATCCGGTTCAAGTTCCTTTTGCACAACAACCTCAAGCCCTACCTGAGCCTCTACCATCTCAATCATCTCAATCATAACCTCATCACAGCTTCTTCACCCCTGGTATTGTTGACTGGAGCAGTTTACCAGATGATCTCTCTGGTAATGAGCAATTATTTGCTGGTGATGGTCAACATGGTGGTGAACATCCTTTTGGGAATCTAGCTCTCATGGCTCTGGAATCTACTGATAGTTCATGCTCCAATGCATCTTCATCACAGGTAACCTAGGTATCCTCTGAGGCTAAGGCCAAGCTATGTTCTGAATCTTGCATAGCTGCATTTATCTCTATTAGAGAGGCAAATGTAGCTTTAATAAATCAAAATCTAGAGCTTGAGCAAACCCTTTCCAAAAGAAAAGCTGAATATGAGTCTGTCCTTAAGGATAAAGATGATGAGATTTATAAGCATAAATGCCAATTAAATGATGAAAAGGCTAAGCTGGAGGTCATTCTTGAGAACCATAGAGATCTCAAAAGAAAAACTTGCAGTTACCCAAGTTGAGTGTGACCGCTGGGTATCATCCTACAAGGGATTTGAAATGCTGCTCAGCAAGCAATCTGCTTCGAATGTGAAGTTTGGAATAGGTTACAACCACATTGCACCACCTACAGATTTTACTCCAAAACCAATAGTAAAATCTAAAGGTGAAAGCAATCTCCAAACCACATCATCATGTGCATCATCCTCAAGTGATCACCCAAAATCACAAGATGAAATCAGTGTTGATACCTCAGCAAATCAATTGGCTGATGGGTTAACTACTAATAAGCACATGAAGCTGAGTACTTCAGATGTTGTCCCTCAAAGTACCTCAAGTACTGAAGGGCAAGTCACAACATCTGAAAAGCATTTCAAATCAGCTGAAATAAAAGGATTAACAACTGCTGATAGAGAACAATGAAGAACAAGTCTTCAGTTATTACAGATCCTTCAGTACTAAACAAAAGTACTGAAAGGAGGAAAGTACTGAAGAGCACACCTTCAGTAGTTTCCACATCAGCAGTTGATCAATTCAAGATGAAGAATAAGCCATGTGAAATATGTGGTAAATTCAATCATCTTTCTGATGAATGTTGGTACAGAAAGGGTTCCAAACTCAACAGAGATAAGCTCATTAAAATCCAGATGGATGAAATGAAAAATGAGTTTGAGACCAAGTTTGTACCACAATCATCCCAATGTGATGAACCCAAGCCTTCATCCAAATCCAAAAAGAAGGATAGGGTTTATCATAAAACAGCTGATAGTGCTCCTCATGATAAACATCAGACTAAGTCTGTGAATTTTAAGGAGGAAATGGTGGGTCACAGGAACTCATCAAACACAAGTACTGATATGTCACAAGAGCTGAAAGCTTTAGCTACAAATCAGACACAATTGTTATGATGGTTCAGCATTTGTTGGGGAGAGTTAACCAACTAGATGCACCTATGATCAAACCACTGAAAAGGCATTCCAAGCCCAAATCCAAGGAATCCATTTCAGCACCATCTCCTTCTTCATCAGCTGTTAATCATAAGAAACAAGTTATCGTTAAATCTGTTGATGAAAACAGACCCAAAACCAAAAAGGTTTGGGTCTCAAAACCTAACTAGTTCTTTATGATGAATGCAGGGTTCTTCAGCATGCCAAAGGAGCATCTGGTATGTAGACGGTGGAGGATCTATGCATATGACTGGGAGCAGTTCTCTTCTTAATGACTACTCTCAAGGAAAGAAGGGATTTGTTTCATTTGAAAATGATGCCAAGGGTTACATCATCGGGAAAGGATATGAGTCTAATGGACAAATCAGGTTTGATGATGTTAACCATGTGGAGAATCTCAAGTATAATCTGCTGAGTGTCAGTCAGATGTGTGATAAAGGGCATGTTGCACTTTTCACAAGCCAGAACTGCAGGATTCTGTCTTCCCAAGTTCTAAGGCTGATTGACAAGGTATTGGATGAACATACTCTCCTGAAGGCCAACAGGATTGGAAGAGTATATGCCTTGGATTTGTTAAAGAAGATTGATTTGAAGGGTCATCCTTGCCTGTTCTCCAAAGCCTTCCTCAGGAATCTAAACTGTGGCATAGAAGGCTGGGTCATGTTAATCTCAAAAACATGAATCAGCTCATCCATAATAGTTTTGTGAGAGGTCTACCAATAAAGGAGTTCCACTGTGATGAAACCTACACTGCTTGTTTGAAAGGAAAACAGCACAAAGTCTCATTAAGAACCTATGTCCACTGCCTGCTTGTAGTTACTGCACATGGATCTATTTGGTCCTGTGAGAGTGATGAGCATGGCAAAGAAGAAATACTGTCTGGTAATTGTGGATGATTACTCCATATTTGTATGGAATTTCTTCTTGCATTCAAAGGATGAGGTTGCTCAGATGATTATAAACTTTGTGTTGTATGTTGAGAAACACTATTCCCTATCAGTCAAGTGTATAAGGAGTGATAATGGAACTGAATTCAGAAACCATACACTTGATGATTTTTATCTATCAAAAGGAATCAAGAGGCAGTTTAGCATCCGAAGGACTCCAGAACAAAATGGAGTAATGGAGAGAAAGAACAGGACCCTAATTGAAGCTGTAAGGTCTATGTTGGCTGACTCTGGTTTGCCATTGACCTTTTGGGCTGAAGCTGTTAACACAACTTGCTATGTGCAGAATAGAGTATTTGTAAATCAAGGTTGATGAAGACTCCATATGAAGTTCTACATCATTTGGCTCATCTAATTTCATTCTTCAAAACCTTGGGTGTCCTTGTTTCGTTCTAAACACAAAGGATCAACTCCACAAATTTGATCCTAAGGTGGATGCAGGGTATTTTGTAGGTTATTCTGAAGGGTTTGAAAGAACACTAAAAATAGTATAACCTTTTAATCTTTTCAGAAAACGCAGCGGATGTATAGGATTATAACAAGTTATAATCTGAAATTTTCGTGTTCTAAGTGTGGTTTTAAGATGGAAAACAAAACCCAAATCAATAGGGATCTTAAATATATGAATGGACAAGCTATGAACAAACATTAATGTACATAACATCACAGCCCTATGAGGCTGTGAATGGCTACCTTTCTCCAGCAGAAAATCGACTTAGAGGAGTGTTTTGGATGCTTGAATCGACCAAGAACTCAATGTAGAGATCCTCAAGCTTCGTATACCCCAAGCACTATTACAAAACACCTTGTATGCTAGGATTGAACACCAAAACAAGCTGCTGGAGCTCCTTCTTTCTGCCTGGTTTCCGAAAACTAGAGAGGGGAGAAAGAGAGAGAGAGCTTTTTGCATGTGTATCTTCAAATGGCTGGTCCAAGAGGCAAAAAATAAGACCCCTTAATTGTGTGTATCTAATCAACAAAGTGGTCCAATAGGAACACAATAAGGGGGCGGCCAAAAGGGCTTTGAAAATGGGTTTCCCCCCTTTTAAAATTAGACACATTACAATGTTACATGGTCTTATAACTTGGTATCTCTTAGTAAATGTATACAACTAACCAATTAATTGTATAACATATGTAGCCATTTTAATTTTTAATGTCATCTAACTAATATAAATAACATTACAAATAATATAATTGAACAAAATATCCTAATAAATTGTTCCATGTCATATGCAGCTTGTTTAGAAAACCCATTTTCTAAATTGGTGTTAATATTTTATTGCATGATCACATCATCAATTAAATATTATTTGGTGTTTGCTAAGCTTGCTATTGGGTATAACCCGACTTGGATCATGACGTACTAACCACATCAATATTCTAAGTGTCTTGGGCACACAGAATCCTACAATCTCCCACTTGCCCAAGATTCATAGAAGATTGATGCAAGCAGTAAATACCGCCTAACAATGGTTTACTACCCTTAATACGCATGACTTATAGCCATTCAATAACATCATCCCTTTCAAGTGCCCTACTTGAAAAGATTTAGGTGAATTAATCATTTATCCTTTTGTTACAGATGTCATGTTAAATCCAAGGACACAGAATGATCATTCCTTGTTGATTTAACTTAATCAGGCCTTAGACATCTAACTCTCAACGAATAAGAGGAACAAATTCCATCTTGACTACATACGTTTCTCACAAACACCTCGTGTTATACCTGAACATATCCTTATGTACTGTCCACTATTTCAGGACAGTGAAGAATAGGCTCAAGGTGTAATACTTGGTGAATATCAAAACCCAATATATATCTCAGGTCGGAGGATACCAAATGATATTCGCCTTTACTCAAAATTACTTATGATCAATCAATAAGATTCCATGTAGTAAAATTTGAGATGCGGGTTAGTCCAATATTTGTATCCCACAAATATCTATGAACCTTGGTAGCAACCCATTGCTCTATATTCATCCTTATGAATATCAACCAATCCAAGTTCATAATAGTCTTACCTTCAAACTTGTTCCCACAAGTGTGAACGACTACAGACATTTAGAGTAAACATTTTACTCATGGATTAAACATGCTAAATTGGAATATTATTTGAAACATTATAACCAAATAATTTTATTCAAATAATAGAAAGTTCCACATATCCAAATACAAAATTTATAGATCAAATCCAATCACTAGAATATCGAAGTCCCATGGCACAAGTATGACATTCATGCTTTGCCTTTTCAAGGAGCTTCGTGAGAGGATCCGCAACGTTTTGATCCGTGTGAACTTTGCGAATACATATCTTTCCTTTTTCAACTTCATCTCGTATGTAGTTGAATCTCCGCTCAATATGCCTAGTCTTTTGATGAGCACGGGGTTCCTTGATTTGTGCAATCGCACCCTCGTTATCACAAAAGATCTCTAGGGGGTCCTGAATGGAGGGGACAACCCCTAGATCGGCAATGAATTTCTTTAACCATGCAGCTTCTTGAGCTGCCAATGAGGCGGCGACATATTCTGATTCTGTAGTTGATAGAGCCACCACATCCTGCTTGGAGCTCTTCCAAGAGACAGCTCCTCCATTCAGAATGAAAATGTATCCCGATTGTGATCGTGAATCGTCACGATCGGTTTGGAAACTTGCATCCGTGTAACCTTTTACAACGAGTTCCTCGTCACCAGATCCATAGATCAGGAACATATCTCTTGTCCTCCTTAGGTACTTAAGTATGTTCTTAACAGCCATCCAATGACTGTTTCCAGGATTCTGCTGGTAACGGCTTGTCATGCTTAAGGCGCATGACACGTCCGGTCGAGTGCATATCATTGCATACATGATGGATCCTATAGCAGATGCGTATGGGATTGCCTTCATTTTGTCTTGCTCATCCTTTGAGCTTGGACATTGAGTCGTACTCAACATCGTTCCTCTTTGAATAGGTACGGTACCTTTCTTAGAGTTTTCCATCTTGAACCTTTTCAAGATTTTATCAATATATGCACTTTGATTCAAACCAATCAACCGTCTTGATCTATCCCTATAGATCTTTATTCCCAGAATATAGGCGGCTTCACCAAGATCCTTAATGGAAAAACAACTTCCAAGCCAGGTTTTTACACCTTCCAAGGTTGGAATGTCATTTCCAAATAGCAGTATGTCATCAACATACAATACTAGGAAAGTTATTGTGCTCCCACTAGCCTTCTTATACACACAAGCCTCATCAGCGTTTTTGATGAAACCAAATTTCTTTACTTCCTCATCAAAACGGTGATTCCAGCTTCTCGATGCTTGTTTTAATCCATAGATTGATTTCTTTAACTTGCATACTTTATTAGGATGTATTGGATCGACAAAACCTTCAGGCTGAACCATATAGACATCTTCCTCAAGATATCCATTTAGGAAAGCGGTTTTGACATCCATTTGCCAAATCTCATAATCATAATGAGCAGCTATGGCAAACAATATCCTTATAGACTTTAGCATCGCAACAGGTGAGAAGGTTTCATCATAATCAACCCCTTGAGTTTGAGTGAAACCTTTTGCTACAAGTCTAGCTTTATAAGTATCCAAGTTTCCATGCATATCGGTTTTCTTCTTGAAAACCCACTTACTTCCAACTATCTTGGAGTTAAGAGGTGGTACAACCAAGTCCCATACTTGATTGTCATACATGGATTGCATCTCAACGTTCATGGCTTCAAGCCATTTGTCACAATCCGTGTTGGACATTGCATCATGGTATGTGGTTGGTTCATCAGAATCTATCACATAGCATCCATCCATGAAAAATCCATATCTTTCAGGTGGATTACTAGTTCTACCACTTTTGCGAACGTGTTGTGTGTATTGATCAACCACTTGATCATCCTCAACATCCTTATGTTGAGTGCTAGTTTCAACCAAACGTGCATCGGGCTGTGGTTCTTGATCTTCCTCAAGATCCACTGTTCTACTGCTAGCTCCTTCCATAAGGAACTTTGCTTCTAAGAACTCACCCTTTCTGGCAACAAACACCTTTTGTTCCATTGGATCATAGAAATAATATCCCATAGAATCTCTAGGATATCCAATAAAGATACACTTGGTGGATCGGACATCCAATTTGTTTAGGGTGGGAGTCTTAACATAAGCCTCACATCCCCAAACCCTTAAGTACGATAGGGATGGAACTCTTCCATGCCATATCTCAAAAGGTGTCCTTTCTACCTTTTTGGTTGGGGCCATATTTAGAATACGGGCCGCGGAGAGCAGAGCGAAACCCCAAAATGATAGAGGTAATGTGCTTCTAGCCATCATAGATCGGACCATATCCAATAAGGTTCGATTCCTCCTCTCAGACACACCATTATGTTGTGGTGTTCCAGGTGGAGTGAGTTGTGAGACAATCCCGCAACTCCTAAGATGATTTTGAAAGGCATCACTTAGGTATTCACCTCCTCTATCGGTACGAAGAATTTTAATTGACTTGTTTAGTTGATTTTCTACTTCATTTTTGAAGATTTTGAACATTTCAAAAGCTTCGTCTTTGTGCCTTAACAAGTACACATACCCATAGCGACTATAATCGTGGTAAAGGTAATGAAGTATCTTTCACCATTCCTAGTCATTGGCTTAAAAGGACCACATACATCCGAATGTATGATTCCTAATAAATCTTTTGCCCTTTCGGTAGTTCCATTAAAGGGTGCCTTAGTCATCTTACCTTGTAAACAAGACTCACAAACATCAAATGAATCACATTCATTTGTTTTTAAAAGACCATTCTTTTGAAGTGTTTGTAAACGTTTCTTGTTTATATGACCAAGACGACAATGCCAAAGATAGGTATCACTTAAGTCCAACTTGAGTTTCTTGGTGTTAGTTTGGTACAATGAACTATTTAAGGTATTTTCATGAACCAATTCATAAATACCATTAATTGGAATAGCTTTAAAATAGAACATACCATTTAAAGAAACATGAATATCATTTTCAATAAAAGATAATACATAATCATAATGTCTTAATTGGGATACAGAAATAATGTTCCTAGTCAAACTAGGAGCATACAAAACATTCTTCAAAATAACTTCCAAACCACTTGGAAGTCTCAGGATGTAGTCTCCACGAGCTTCAACTAAGACTTTAGTTCCATTCCCATGAAGAGGCTAACATCCCCTTGTTTGAAGTCCCTACTTCTTGTGAACCCCTGCAACAAATTGCAAATGTGAGTTCCACATCCGGTATCCAAAACCCATGTGTTAGAAGATGTAACATTAAGATCAATATGAATCATGTATATTGTACCTGAGGTTTGCCCGGCATCCCTCTTGGCTTTCAACTCTTGGAGATGGACAAGACAATTCCTTGCCCAATGTCCAATCTCCCCACACTTGAAGCATGGGTCATTTGTAGCAACCTTTTGCTTCTTCTCTTGTGGTTTGGGTGGCACCCTTGCCACCCCTTTCCCTTTTCCCCAAGCGGTCCCTTACCCTTGGCAACCTTTGCCTTGGGTGTGGGACGAGGCCTTTTGTTGTTCCCACCTTCATTAATGGTGAGAACGGGTAAAACCCTTTTACCCATGGCCGCCTCGGCCGTTTTGAGCATTGAGTGAAGCTCACCAATGCTTTTATCCCAAGCATTCATGTTGTAGTTCAACACGAATGTCTCGAACCTTTTGGTAAGGCCATTGAGGATCAAATCCGTGGCCAATTCCTTCGAGACGGGACAATTAAGCCTCTCGAGGCGGTCAATGTGACTTTTCATCTTAAGTACATAAGATGAAACAGATTGATTGTCGTCCATACGACATGCATGGAGCGCTCGAACCGTTTCGAACCGCTCAACCCTTGCTTGCTGTTGGAACGTTTCCTTCAGCTGGGTTATCATGTCGTAAGCTCCGTGATGTTCATACTCCTTTTGGAGATCCGGAGTCATGCTCGCTAGCATGAGAAAGACACTTGGACGGAGTCCTCAGTGTATTTCAGCCAATCGTTAAAGGCCTCCTCATCATCCTCGTTAGGTTGATCGGGGACAGGTCGTCTAAAACATACGATCGTCTCTCTTGCTTGAGAACAATTCTCAAGTTTCGATACCAATCGATGAAGTTGTTATGGTTTAGACGTTCCTTTTGGAGGATCGCTCGTAGGGATTGGTTGGACGCGGATGAGTTATCGGAATTATCATTATTAGAGGCCATCTACAAAATTTAACAAAGTTTTATTTAGTATTTTCGATATTGTAATTTTAATAACAAATGTCTTACAAGACTTTTCATATTAAAATCTAGAACCCAATATTACATTTAAATTGTGGTTAGGTGACCTTTATCCCACGTTTTAAATTAATAAGGTGGTCAACGTTTGACGATTGCAACCATTTGCAACTTCTAGAGGTATGGGATCGACTCTTGAACATCATATGTAAAGTCGGCATGAAAATCCCATCAACACCATTTGGAAACCACATTGTAGGTGATCCATTTAACATGGTTTGCAAATCAAGACATCCTACTTACACCCACGTGTGAGTTTGCCAAAACAAATGGTTAGGTGACCTTTATCCCATAAGTAAGGCATTCTCACCTCAAATCACAAGTTCCCTCAAAATGGTTGGGTGATCTTTATCCCACTAAGAGTTCCCAAGTGACTCAAGTGTTGTGTAAAAGGACGGTGTTAATCTCGTTTAAAAAATTTTAGAGATTTCTTAATTCTAGTTTAGAAAACTCTATGTACTTGTATTTGTATGCTTTCAAATACAAGATACCCTATGGTCCTTGATTAAAACCAATTTTAATCTTTAAAATCATTAAACCATTTTAATAACTTTTATTAACTTTAAAGAACCAACATTTTCAGCTTGTTAAGATTGTTAGTTAGTTTGCATAGAATATCCAAATATCAACCAAACAATCAAGACAACAAACAATCAACCAAGCATAAACATTAACAATCATATATGCATAACCATAGCCCTTATGTTGACAACACTTGTTTGCCATCACAAGTGTTGTCTATGGTCTTTCTAAGGGTCAAACATATCATAAAGGTTCCATGAACCTCCCACTAGAAACCACATCCAAATGCTCCATGTTTCTTGTGTCTTTGTGTCCATCTTTGGGTCTTGATCTTGTACATCTTCCTTTTACAAAAT
This sequence comes from Flaveria trinervia, assembly GCA_025506515.1. NCBI lineage: Eukaryota > Viridiplantae > Streptophyta > Magnoliopsida > Asterales > Asteraceae > Flaveria > Flaveria trinervia. The sequence continues at coordinate 35,784 of JACCIX010000175.1, read as the reverse complement.
TGTATCCTAATACATTTTTCTAGTAAAGGAAATGAACCTAATCTATTATTACATAACCAAATGAATGAATAATTACAACCCAAATTAATAAACACAAATATTACAACCAAATGAATGAATAAAACAACCACTTGAAACATCCAAACAACACAAGGCCACAAGCTAGGTTATGCACTTTAACAACCAATGATCATATCATCTATTCAAATAATGAAAACCCCATTTAAAACCCCAAATTTCAGCCAACATAAACTGAAATTTTGGGTTTTAATCATTGTCCAAACAACCAACATTTCAACATACATATCTTTCAAGGTTTAATCACAAGCATGTGCAATGTAACCTTGAAAGTTGGGGATTTCAACAAGATATAATGTACCAGCCCAAAAACAGCCTATAACATATCTAATATCATCTTTTAAACCAATTTCAAAAGATGAATCAAGCAAGCCATCCATATAACGGCTCTTGATGCCATTGAAGGGTTTGAAAGAACACTAAAACATAGTATAACCTTTTAATCTTTTCAGAAAACGCAGCGGATGTATAGGATTATAACAAGTTTATAATCTGAAATTTTCGTGTTCTAAGTGTGGTTTTAAGATGGAAAACAAAACCAAATCAATAGGGATCTTAAATATATGAATGGACAAGCTATGAACAAACATTAATGTACATAACATCACAGCCATATGAGGCTGTGAATGGCTACCTTTCTCCAGCAGAAAATCGACTTAGAGGAGTGTTTTGGATGCTTGAATCGACCAAGAACTCAATGTAGAGATCCTCAAGCTTCGTATACCCCAAGCACTATTACAAAACACCTTGTATGCTAGGATTGAACACCAAAACAAGCTGCTGGAGCTCCTTCTTTCTGCCTGGTTTCCGAAACTAGAGAGGGGAGAAAGAGAGAGAGAGATTTTTGCATGTGTATCTTCAAATGGCTGGTCCAAGAGGCAAAAAATAAGACCCCTTAATTGTGTGTATCTAATCAACAAAGTGGTCCAATAGGAACACAATAAGGGGGCGGCCAAAAGGGCTTTGAAAATGGTTTCCCCCCTTTTAAAATTAGACACATTACAATGTTACATGGTCTTATAACTTGGTATCTCTTAGTAAATGTATACAACTAACCAATTAATTGTATAACATATGTAGCCATTTTAATTTTTAATGTCATCTAACTAATATAAATAACATTACAAATAATATAATTGAATAAAATATCCTAATAAATTGTTCCATGTCATATGCAGCTTGTTTAGAAAACCCATTTTCTAAATGGTGTTAATATTTTATTGCATGATCACATCATCAATTAAATATTATTTGGTGTTTGCTAAGCTTGCTATTGGGTATAACCCGACTTGGATCATGACGTACTAACCACATCAATATTCTAAGTGTCTTGGGCACACAGAATCCTACATATTCATCCACATGCAAGGCTTACAGGGTCTTCAACTGCAGAATAAAGTTAGTTGAAGAAACCTTGCATGTGAAATTCAATGAATCTCCTAAGGATAAAATTCCACAAAACCCTGTGGAGTTGTTTGATCTGGACATACTGCAATATGTTCCTTATCAATCTCCAGTTGTTGCAGATCATGTGGATAAATCATCTTCTACAGCAAGTCTTCCACCCGGTGGTACTGAGGTACTGAAGATGATGATGATATCAGTACTCACCTTTTCAAGTTTAGTGACCAACTGCCCGAGTCTGCTAAACTTGATGTTCCTCTACATCATTTGACTTGCCATCTAATGCTGATGAGATTTCTGACTCCTCTACATCATTTGACTTGCTATCTAATACTTGGTTTCAAGAATCTAGATCAACATCTGCTGCTGCTGAACCGGCTACAAACACTTGCACTGATCTTATAGTATACCAAGAGCTGAAGAATCACCCCATGTCTCAAATCATTGGTGATATCAATGCTGGTGTCTCAACCAGTAGTCAATTGTCTAACTTCTGCTTCTATGCTCTCTTCATCAGTCAGCTAGAGCCAAAGAACTATCATGTTGCTTTGAGAGACATGGATAGGTTGAAGCCATGCAGCTTGAGCTACTTCAGTTCAAAAAGCAGCAAGTGTGGGAACTAGTTCTTCTACCCCCAGGTAAGTGTGCAATAGGCACTAAATGGGTGTTTAGGAATAAAACCGATGAAAATAGGCTTATTGTCAAGAACAAGGCTAGACTGGTTGTACAAGGGTTTTCACAAGAAGAAGGTATTGATTATGATGAAGCCTTTGCCCCTGTAGCCAAACTAGAGCAATTAGATTGTTCTTAGCCTATGCTGCATTCCACAATCTTAAAGTTTTTCAAATGGATGTCAAAAGTGCATTTTTATATGGTAAAATAAAAGAAGAGGTTTATGTGTGTCAACCACCAGGTTTTAAGGACAATAACATCCTGATTGGGTGTATCAACTTGATAAGGCTCTTTATGGGTTGAAGCAAGCTCCTAGAGCCTGGTATGAAACACTTTCAAAATTTCTACTTAACAATAATTTCAGTAAAGGTTCCATAGATAAAACTTTGTTTATTAAGAAAGTGGATCAACATAAGCTACTTGTTCAAATTTATGTTGATGATATTATTTTTGCATCCTCTGATCCCCAGTTGTGTGATGATTTTACAAGTCTAATGAAACAAAAGTTTGAAATGAGTGCATTGGGAGAATTACAGTTCTTTCTAGGCTTGCAAATCAAACAAAAGGCTGATGGAACCTTCATTCATCAGTCAAAATATACAAAAGATCTTTGAATACGTTTGATTTACAAAATTGTAAGCCATGTTCTACTCCCATGTGCCACACCACACAACTGGATGCAGATCAGAAAGGTAAAGCTATTCATGAAACACTTTACAGATGTATGATTGGGTCCTTGATGTACTTAACAACTTCTAGACCAGATATCATGTATGCAACTTGTGTTTGTTCTAGATTTCAGGCTGCTCCTAAAGATTCTCATTGATTGCAGTCAAGAGAATTTTTAGATATCTGCAAGGTACTCAATCTCTAGGTCTATGGTATTCCACTGGACACTCTTGCAAATTAGTTGCTTTTTTAGATAGTGACTATGCAGGATGTAAGTTAACTAGAAAGTGAACTTCTGGTGGATGTCAATTCCTAGGCAACTGTTTGATTTCTTGGCAGAGTAAGAAACAAACATCTGTTGCTACATCCACTGCTGAAGCAGAGTACATTGCTGCTGCAAGTTGTACATCTCAGGTACTTTGGCTTCAGAACCAATTATTGGATTATGGCATTACAGAGACTAAGACTCCATTATTAATGGATAGTGCTTCAACTCTGTGCATTGTTAAGAATCCAGTCCAGCACTCTAGGACCAAACATATAGAGATCAGACACCCTTTTATTAGGGATTGTTTTGAAAAAGGTCTGATTGATCTAAAGTTTGTGCCTAGTGCTGATGAGCTTGCAGATATATTTACTAAGCCTTTGGATAGTTCAACTTTCCAAAACCTTGTGTTAAGGCTTGGTATGCTGCAGCTAGAATAAGTGATAACTACTGATGATCTTAGTACATAAGTACTGATGATCATTACTAACCATGTCACAAATATGTACTGATTCTGTTACTACTGATGTAGTTACAACTACTGATGTCAGTAAAAACAGATAAGTACTGATGTCCTATGAAACAACTGAAAACAACCAAAAAGACTGATGAGTAAGTGTTGAGGACAGTATGAAACAGCTGAAAAGCTAAGAATTGACGAAAACTACTGATGAGAATTTTCTCTTCAGTCGTTTCCAAATACTGTTGTTTCACCTTAAATAGCTGATGACAAAACCATGTCTTCGGTAGTTTCACAACTACTGATGACTAACACCAAGTCCTCAGTTGTTTACAATAGCTGATGACAAAACCAAGGTCTTCAGTAGTTCCCCAACTACTGATGACTAAAACCAAGTCTTCAGTTGTTTTTAAACGTTTGATAGTTAAAACCAAGTCTTCAATTGTTTTCAGAACAACTGATGACAACACAACACTTTCAGTCGTTTTCTTTTCAGCGTTTTCTAAACCTATAAGTACGTGCACTTATAGCCAAACGTTTCATTAGCCGTTTTCAAACCTCTCTCTCTCAACAATGGCGACCATGAAACTCAAACCCCGACACAACTGTGTTGCCTACCTTTTGAAATCGGCTTTCTGGAATAAGTTTGAGACTGCCATCGATCTTATGGTGGATTCCCCATACCGAACAGCCTTTCTTCTGAATCCTACCATATATCCTGACTCCTTATCCCAGTTCTGGACCAACGTCTCTGTAATAACTGGTGAGAATGATAGACAAATCACTCTCCAGTCGTTGGTGAACGAGAAACAGGTGCTCATCATCCCCGACATCATTCGCAAAACCCTAAATTTGCATGATGGCACCTATCCTAAAGAATACCCGAAAGGCACCACTGATATGTCTTTTATCCATAACGGGTATGAAGGCGACTTAAGTGCTACAACCATACTTAAAAAGCACTTTCATGATGCTGAAAGACTTATCTTTCATATGGTGAATGTCTGCCTTGCATCAAAGACATCTTCTTGGGATCAGATGCCTTCCCGATGGCAACAGGTATTGTACTCTATCCTTGAACGCCAAAATCTAATTTTTCTGAGATAGTGTTCATGGAACTAAAGGATCTGGCTCAGAAACCCGTGGCAAACAGATGGCTACTTTATCCCAGGTTTCTGATGGCCATAATTTTGAATCAATTAAAATCTGATGGACTTGTTGGTCTTGGAGTCCCTGCTCTAGCTGTTTTAGCTGAGATATACTCCAGACATAACTCAGACCCTACTCTAAAAGGGGCTTCCCGGATGCTAAAACCCAAGCAGAGGGAACCCACAGCCTCCACTTCCGGATCCAAAGTCCCCACCAAACCCAAAACCCAAAACCCAAAAAGGATACTCAGGGAGATGAGTCCCCTAAGGATGCCCCTGTACCACAAACACAGGAAATACATACTGGTTATAACCCCCCAGTTATGTCCAAGACTCAACCTGCTGAAGCCGTACATGTATCCTCTCAACAGGATCCTGTTGCAACCACAATTGGGGATCCCACATTTCTGGAACCTATCTCAATTGAGAGGGTTACCATTGAAGAGCACTTCTCACCCCGGGTGCAATCTACTTCGGACCAATCTCCACATGCAACCGCCCCTCAAAGCCCAACACTGATAGTTGCTAAAGTGCTGAGTCAGTTGCATTCCTCACCCCCTCCCTAGAAACCACTTACCACTGGAATACCTCAACTATTGAGGGGGAGGACCAAAATGCTTCTGATAACCCACAGCACAGGGGTACAATGTTCAATCTCCAAGTGTAAAAACAGAGGTTAGAACATCTGGTAAGGCTGCCACTTCTACTGGTTCAGCAAATGATCAGGATGAAGTTGGTAGCATCCATAAGACCTTACCAGAGGCAAATGCCAATGAAGGACACAGTCCTGAGGCAGGAAGTCCCCAGTACCAAGAACAAGGGGCACATGCTTCTACTGATCTACAATCAGAGCATGTACATCCTGATTCAATCAGGAGGTCAGGTGATTCAGCATAGACTGATGATGACCTGGGCTTTTTCTATGATGTATTAGCCCATAATACCATCCTAGAGACTGAGGTGAGCAGACTCAAAGAGTTGCTAGCCAAAATGTCTCAGGATCAAAGTCCATCTACCTCACAAACCCCACAGATGACACCTTCCATTAAAGGTTCCCCAAACACGGAGCCTACACACTTAACTGAGCCACCAACCACTACTTTTGGCACCACCTCTCAGGGACAGAACCCCTCTGAGCAGATGGTTGCTATCTTTCAAAACTCCTTACCTCTCATCACTCCCATCATCACTGGCATAGTGCATAAAGCCATTGATGAGAGGATATCCTCAAATCTACAAACCCTCATTGATGATGCTGTTCACAAATCTCTTTCTGCCTTTCAAGCCCCTGATCCCAATGCAACCAAAAAGGGGGAGACTTCCAAGTCTAAGGCAGTGAAAGAAAAGAAAAGAAAAAGAGTTGATGATGAGAAAGAACCTGCAAAAGAGAAGGAGGTGGAGAAAGAACTGATCTCAAAACAGTTGATCACAGATAAAGAGAAGGAAGATCAGCTGATCACATATAAAAGAAAGAAAAGTGCTGAGTCAAAAGCTCATGAAGATATATCCTTAAAAGATCTTGTCAAAGATGCTGATGAAGCTCACAGCAGATCCATGGATAAAATTATAGATCAGCTCTTTCGACAAGGTCATGACACAGCCACACTAGACACTGAGATCAGAAGGCTGGAAATAGAAGAGATTCAAGCTAGATGGGCTGGTTATAGTGTGTTGGAAAGGGAAAGATTGGAGATAATGATAAGATTCATTGCCAAGTACCTTACAAGATCATTGATAGAGATAAAGGCCCGGTCCAGAGACAGTATCTTGGAGATAACCAAGAAGATCTGCTCTGCTGGAGGCTATAATAAGGGGTTGATAATTGAAGCACTGGATGAAGCAGGTGCAGGGAAGAGAACTGAAATGGCAAAGCTCTCCAAAGCCAAACTCACCACCAAAATGCTAAGTCAGTCTTCTCACACTCCCACTCAAACACAACCCTTTTCTCTAAAATCTCCCAAATCTATCCCTAAACCAAATCCACCCACAACTCAACCCACAAAACCAATCCCTTTACCCCCAAAACCACCTCAAACCTTATCCAGTGATGCACCCAGAAGGAGGAGAAGGGTGTTGAGGGTAGAAGAAGATGAAGAAGAGGATGATGATGATGATAGTCTACCAATCTCTGCTGTTCTCAAACTCAAATCACCTGAGCACAGAAGTCAACAAGTGATTACTCCTGACTTGCAAATGCAGATGGTGAAGGTAAAGATTGAAGAAGCAGAACAGAAGAAATTGCATGATGAGAAGTTTCTCAAGATGGTTGATAAGGATTTCCCTCAGTCCTCATCCATTCAAGAAATGAAGAAACAGGCTCTGAGGCTGTACACTCTTAGACATACTTTTCAACATAAAAAAGAAAAAGTGCGGATCTGGCCAGACCCCAGGGTAAGTTCTAGAATTCATAAGAAGAATATACCAAGTAGATATCATGGCCAAGTGAAGAAGACCTTGAATGCTGCAATTACATTGGCCATGGTAGTCTCACCCTGGGAAATCATTGAAGAATTCAAGAGAGCTCACAAATCCAAGACAACCCCTCAATCTATTCTTGAGAACAAAATGATCAAGAAGGGGTTGTTATACAAAAGACTTGAAGATCTTCAAAAGAGTGAACTCCAGTTGTTGCTTGAAGGCTCTCACCCTGATGAATTTTCTTATAGAGAGATAACAACTGTGGAGTTGAAAAATGGAAAGACAGTGAGATACCTGTCTGAGTATTATGGCCCAGAGTTCTTCTTCGAGGGAGAAGCAGAAGAACTCACCAAGGAGGAACAAGTTGTTCTCCTTGAGGCCTATGCTAGTGAGTCTTATAGACTCATTAATGGGAATTAGGTTTCATGGTTGGGACAAGACTCTGTGTCCAGTTTCCCAAGACAGAGTTCCCTTCCATACTTAGCCAATCAAAAGATTAGAAACCTTTTCCCGGCCTTTGCTTAATTGATTACCTCTGAAACTAATCAAGAGGGTGTTTCTGCCAAGAATAAGTGGGATCATCAATAAGTTTAGAGGTTTTGGCTGCATTGGTTCAGGGCGAGTTTGTTGGACCCAAAGAACCAATGAGCCTGATCAGAAAAACCTCTAAGTCCCACAGACATTACAACTGCTGAAGAAGATCACAATAGCTCAAGACCTCAGCTGATTACAAGGTCTGAAGACAAAGTCTGAAAGTAAAGTACTGAAGAACAAAGACTGAAGACAAAGTCTGAAGCCATCAGATAAAGACAAAGTCTGAAAGTAAAGTACTGAAGAACAAAGACTGAAGACCAAAGTGATCAGTAGTTGTCACAACAGCTCAAGTAATTAACTTTAGTAGTTGTGATGGTTTCCTTTCAGTACTTGTAATTTACTTTTCAGTAGTTATAGTTTTAGTAGTTGTAGTTCAGTAGTTTTATGTTTTTGTACTTAAGCATTCTCTGAGATCTAATTAGTAGTTGAGAACATTCTCACTAGTTTGCATAGTTTCAGTAGTTTGAATAATTCTGTTAGATGTCACTATCAAGTGACATCAACAGACGTCACATATCCTATATAAGGAATGCTGACCTAGTTGTAAAGTGTGACATTGAGCCACCACGAAAGCATATGAATGAAATATTCTTTTACAGAATTCTCTCTTTCTATATCCATGTACTGTTACATTGAATATCAATTGTGCTCTTGTGAATTGTTTAATTCGTTGTTCGAATTCCGCTGCAATACTCTCTAATTAATCAAACTTAGATCACTGATCCTAACAAATATGAATCGAGAATCAAATTATAGTTGTGAATAATAGTGATATGATGTCAAGTATTTTACTCAATGTACAATCAATGAATATGAGTTAAATTAGATCTACTTATATTTCACTTGTAATAGTGCAAGCACCTATTTTTGCATCCAATATTCGTGAAAGGTTAACATAACACATGTAAAATGAACTACATATACTAAAACATTAAATAGAAATAGATATTAAATGAAAGGTTTAATTCCCGTGACAACCGTAAATACTATGGGGTTTTGAATCTAGAACCTTCTAAACAGACTCCAGAACAAATTTAACCACGTATAAGCCTAATCCTCGCGTAAATCACATTGTAAAATCGCAAGTGAAACATCTATATCTATTGTTTAATGCGAAACAAAAACCAAACAAGAGACCACACAACCCACCTTTGATTTCGTTTCACTACTATCAAACTCATCCAAAACACTCAACCACCATATTTGAACCCCCTAGTAGAAAAGCAAATAAAATGAATGAAAATGACAACTCTCTACCCATAGATACCTTTAATATGTGTCAACGCAAGCGTATAAGTTGGAACGAGATCAAGATACCAGTCGGAACCCAATATGAATAGAGAATCAAATTACAGTTGTGAATAATAGTGATAAGATGTCAAGTATTTTACTCAATGTACAATCAATGAATATGAAGTTAAATTAAGCTCACATGCCCAACTCATTAAGATCTACTTATATTTCACTTCAAACAGGGCAAGCACCTAGTTTTGCATCCAAATATTCGCGAAAGGTTAACATAATACATGTAAAATGAACTACGTATACTACAACATTAAATATAAATAGATATTGAATGAAAGGTTTAATTCCCATAACAACCATCAATACTATGGGGTTTTGACTCTAGAACCTTCTAAATACACTCTAGAATAAATTTAATCAATTATAAGCCTAATGATCGCATAAATCACATTATAAAATTGCGATTGAAACATCTGTATCATTGTTTATAGCAAAAACAAAACCAAACAAGAGACCACACAACCAGCCTTGAATTCGGTTCATTACTATCAAACTCATCCAATTCACTCAACCACCATATTTGAACACTTTTTTGTATAAAAGCTAAAAAAATTAATGAAATGACAATTCTTTACCCATAGATACCTTTCTATGTGTCATGCAAGCGTATAAGTTGGAACGAGATCAAGACACCAGTCGGAACCCAATATGAATCGAGAATCAATTACAGTTGTGATAATAGTGATAAGATGTCAAGTATTTTACTCAATGTACAATCATGAATATGAATTTAAATGAAGCTCACATGCCCAACTTATTAAGATCTACTTATATTTCACTTGAAATAGGGCAAGCACCTAGTTTTGCATCCAAATATTCGCGAAAGGTTAACATAATACATGTAAATGAACTACGTATACTACAACATTAAAAGAAATAGATATTGAATGAAGGTTAAATTCCCATAACACCATCAATACTATGCGGTTTTGACTCTAGAACTTTCTAAACAGACTCCGAACTAAATTAATCATGTATACGCCTAATGATTGCATCATTCACATTGTAAAATCGCAATTGAACATATATTTCTATTGTTTAAAGCGAAACAAAAACCAAACAAGAGACCACACAACCACCCTTGAATTCGTTTCAATACTATCAAACTCACCCCAAAACACTCAACCACCATATTTGAACCCTCTTTTGTAGAAAGCAATAAAATGAATGAAAATGACAACTCTCTACCCATAGATACCTTTAATATGTGTCAACGCAGGTGTATAAGTTGGAACGAGATCAAGACATCATCGGAACCCAATATGAATCGATAATCAAATTACAATTGTGAATATATGATAAGATGTCAAGTATTTTACTCAATGTACAATCAATGATATAAGTTAAATCAAGCTCACACGCCCAACTCATTTAGATCTACTTATATTTTACTTGTAATAGTGCAAGCACCTATTTTTGCATCCAAATATTCACGAGACGTTAACATAACACATGTAAATCAACTACGTATACTAAAACATTAAAGAAATTGAATATGAATGAAAGGTTTAATTCCCCGTAACAATCGTAAATACTATGGGGTTTTGACTCTAGAACCTTCTAACAACTCCAGACTAAATTAATCATGTATACGCCTAATGATTGCATCAATCACATTGTTATATCACAATGAAACATCTATATCTATTGTTTATAGCGAAACAAAAACCAAACAAGAGACCACACAAACCACGTTTGAATTCGTTTCACTACTATCAAACTCATCCAAACACTCAACCACCATATTTGAACCCTCTTTCATAGAAAAGCTAATAAATGAATGAAAATGACAACTCTCTACCCATAGATACCTTTATTATGTGCAAACGCAAGCGTATAAGTTGGAACGAGATCAAGACACCAATCAAAACCAATATTGTTAGACCAAAGACCATGAGCCTCATTAGAAAAACCTCTAAGTCCCACAGACATTACACTGCTGAAAATATCACAACAGCTGAAGACATCAGCTGATTACAAGGTCTGAAAACAAAGTGCGAAAGTAAGTACTGAAGAACAAGACTGAAGACAAAGTCTGATGCCATCAGTTAAAGACAAAGTATGAAAGTAAAGTACTGAAGAACAAAGACTGAAGACAAAGACTGAAGACCAAAGTGATCATAGTTGTCACAACAGCTGAAGTATTAACTTCAGTAGTTGTGGTGGTTTCCTTTCAGTACTTGTAATTACTTTTCAGTAGTTATAGTTTCAGTAATTGTAGTTCAGTAGTTTTATGTTTTTGTACTTAAGCATTCTCTGAGATGTAATCAGTAGTTGAGAACATTCTCAGTAGTTTGCATAGTTTCAGTAGTTTGAATAATTCTGTTAGATGTCACTATCAAGTGACATCAGCAGACGTCACATATCCTATGTAAGGAATGTTGACCTAGTTGTAAGTGCGACATTGAGCCACCACGAAAGCATATGAATGAAATATTTCTTTTGTAGAATTCTCTCTTTCTATCCGTGTACTGTTACATGAATATCAATTGTGTTCTTGTGAATTGTTAATTCATTGTTCGAATTCCGCTGCAATACTCTCTAATTAATCAAACTTATATCACTCATCCTAACAAATATGATCGAGAATCAAAATACAGTTGTGAATAATAGTGATATGATGTCAAGTATTTACTCAATGTACAATCAATGAATATTAGTTAAATCAAGCTCACACACCAACTCATTTAGATCTCCTTATATTTCACTTGTAATAGTGCAAGCACCTATTTTTGCATCCAAATATTCGCGAAAGGTTAACATAACAAATGTAAAATGAACTACAATACTAAACATTAAATAAATAGATATTAAATGAAAGGTTTAATTCCCGTAACAACCGTAAATACAATGGGTTTTGACTCTAGAACCTTCTAAACCGACTCCAGAATAAATTAACCACGTATAAGCCTAATGATCGCATAATTCACATTGTAAAATCTCAAGTGAAACATCTATATCTATTGTTTAAAGCGAAACAAAAACCAAACAAGACCACACAACCCACCCTTGAATTCGTTTCACTACTATCAAACTCATCCAAAACACTCAACCACCATATTTGAACCCTCTTTTGTAGAAAAGCAAATAAAATGATGAGAATGACAACTCTCTACCCATAGATACCTTTAATAAGTGTCAACACAGCGTATAAGTTGGAACGATATCAAGATACCAGTCGAAACCCAATATGAATAGAGAATTAAATTACAGTTGTGAATAATAGTGATAGATGTCAAGTATTTTACTCAATGTACAATCAATGAATATGAATTAAATCAAGCTCTCATGCCCAACTCATTAAGATCTACTTATATTTCACTTGAAAATAGGGGGAGCCCTAGTTTTGCATCCAAATATTCGCGAAGGTTAACATAATACATGTAAATTAACTAGGTATACTACAACATTAAATAGAAATAGATATTGAATGAAAGGTTTAATTCCCATAACACCATCAATACTATGGGGTTTTGACTTTAGAACCTTCTAAACACACTCTAGAATAAATTTAATCAAGTAAAGCCTAATGATCGCATAAATCACATTATAAAATTGCGATTGAAACATCTGTATCATTGTTTATAGCAAAACACAAGCAAACAAGATACCACACAACCCACCCTTGAATTCGATTCATTACTATCAAACTCATCCAATTCACTCAACCACCATATTTGAACACTCTTTTGTAGAAAAGCTAAAAAAAAATTAATGAAAATGACAATTCTCTACCCATAGATACCTTTTCTATGTGTCAATGCAAGCGTATAAGTTGGATCGAGATCAAGACCCAGTCGGAAGCCAATAGGAATCAAGAATCAATTACAGTTGTGAATAATCGTGATAAGATGTCAAGTATTTTACTCAATGTACAATCAATGAATATGATTAATCAAGCTCACACACCCAACTCATTTGATCTACTTATATTTTACTTGTAAAGTGCAAGCACCTATTTTTTGCACCCCAAATATTCATGAAACGTTAACATAACACATGTAAAATGAACTACGTATACTAAACATTAAATAGAATAGATATTGAATGAAAGGTTTAATTCCCGTAACAATCGTAAATACTATGGGGTTTTGACTAAAGAACTTTCTAAACAGACTCCAGACTAATTATCATGTATACGCCTAATGATTGCATCAATCAAATTGTAAATCGCAATTGAAACATATATATCTATTGTTTAAAGCGAAACACAAAACCAAACAGAGACCACACAACCCACCCTTGAATTCGTTTCACTACAATCAAACTCATCCAAAACACTCAACCCCCATATTTGAACCCTCTTTCGTAGAAAAGTTAAATAAATGAATGAAAATGACACTCTCTACCCCTAGATACCTTTATTATGTGCAAACGCAAGTGTTAAGTTGGAACGAGATCAAGACACCATTCAGAACCCAATATGAATCGAGAATCAAATTACAGTTGTGAATAATATGATATTATGTCAAGTATTTTACTCAATGTACAATCAATGAATATGAAGTTAAATCAAGCACTCACACACCCAACTCATTAGATCTACTTATATTTCACTTGTAATAGTGCAAGCACCTATTTTGCATCCAAATATTCGCGCGAAAGGTTAACATAACACATGTAAAATGAACTACATATACTAAAAACATTCAATCGAAATATATATTAAATGAAGGTTTAATTTCCGTAACAACCGTGAATACTATGGGGTTTGACTCTAGAACCTTCTAAACAGACTCCGAATAAATTTAATCAGGTATAAGCCTAATGATCGTGTAAATCCACATTTTAAAATAGCAAGTAAAACATCTATATCTATTGTTATGCGAAACAAAAACCAAACAAAGACACCACACAACCCACCCTTGAATTCGTTTCACTACTATAAAACTCCTCCAAAACACTCAACCACCATATTTGAACCCTTTTTTGTAGAAAGCAAATAAAATGAATGAAAATGACACTCTCTACCCATAGATACCTTTAATATGTTTCAACGCAAGCATATAAGTTGGAACGAGATCAAGGCACCAGTCGGAACCAATATGAATCAAGAATCAAATTACAGTTGTGAATAATAGTGATAGATGTCAAGTATTTTACTCAATGTACAATCAATGAATATGAAGTTAAATCAAGCTCACATGCCCAACTCATTATGATCTACTTATTTTCACTTGAAATAGTGCAAGTACCTAGTTTTGCATCCAAATAATCGCGAAAGGTTAACATAATACATGTAAAATGAACTCCGTATATTACAACATTAATATAAATAGATATTGAATCAAAGGATTAATTCCATAACAACCATCAATATATGGGTTTTGACTCTAGAACCTTCTAAACACACTCTAGAATAAATTTAATCAGTATATGCCTAATGATCGCATAAATCACACATTATAAAATTGCGATTGAAACATCTGTATATTGTTTATAGCAAAAACAAAACCACACAAGAGACCACACACCCACCCTTGAATTCGTTCATTACCATCAAACTCATCCAATTCACTCAACCAACATATTTGAACACTCTTTTGTAGAAAAGCTAAAAAAATTAATGAAAATGACAATTCTCTACCCATAGATACCTTTTCTATGTGTCAATGCAAGCGTATAGTTGGATCGAGATCAGACACCATCGGAAGCCAATAGGAATCAAGAATCAAATTACAGTTATGAATAATCGGGATAGGATGTCAAGTATTTTACTCAATGTACAATCAATGAATATGAAGTTAAATCAAGCTCACACACCCAACTCATTTAGATCTACTTATATTTACTTGTAATAGTGCAAGCACCTATTTTTGCATCCAAATATTCACGAAACGTTAACACAACAAATGTAAAGAACTACGTATACTAAAACATTAAATAGAAATATGTATTGAATAAAGGTTTAATTCCCGTAACAATTGTAAATACTATGGGGTTTTGACTCTAGACCTTCTAAAGAGACTCCAGACTAAATTAATCATGTATACGCATAATGATTGCATCAATCACATTGTAAAATCGCAATTGAACATCTATATATATTGCTTAAAGCGAAACAAAAACCAAACAAGAGACCACACAACCCACCCTTGAATTCGTTTCGCTACTATCAAACTCATCCAAAACAATCAACCAACATATTTGAACCCTCTTTCGTAGAAAAGCTAATAAATGAATGAAAATGACAATCTCTACCCTAGTATACCTTTATTATGGTCAACGCAAGCGTATAAGTTGGAACGAGATCAGACACCAGTCAGAACCCAATATAAATCGAGAATCAAATTACAGTTGTGAATAATAGTGATATGATGTCAAGTATTTACCGATGTACAATGAGTAAATAAAGTTAAATCAAGCTCACACACCCACCTCATTTAGATCTACTTATATTTCACTTGTAATAGTGCAAGCACCTATTTTTGCATCCAAATATTCGCGAAAGGTTAACATAACACATGAAAATGAACCATATATACTAAAACATTAAATAGAAATAGATATTGAATGAAGGTTTAATTCCCGTAACAACCGTAAATACTATGGGTTTTGACTCTAGAACCTTCTAAACGACTCTAGAACCTAATGATCGCATAATTCACATTGTAAAATCTCAAGTGAAACATCTATATCTATTGTTTAAAGCGAAACAAAAACCAAACAAGAGACCACACAACCCACCCTTGAATTCGTTTCACACTACAAACTCATCCAAAACACTCAACCACCATATTTGAACCCTCTTTTGTAGAAAAGCAAATAAAATGAATGAGAATGACAACTCTCTACCCATAGATACCTTTATTATGTGTCAACGCAAGCGTATAAGTTGGAACGAGATCAAGACACCATCGGAACCCAATATGATTCGAGAATCAAATTACAGTTGTGAATAATAGTGATAAGATGTCAAGTATTTTACTCAATGTACAATCAATGAATAAGAAGTTAAAACAAGCTCACACGCCCCCTCATTAAGATCTACTTATATTTCACTTGAAATAGTGCAAGCACCTAGTTCTGCATCCAAATATTCACGAAAGGTTAACAATATACATTTAAAATGAACTACGTATACTACAAATTAAATAGAAATAGATATTGAATGAAAGGTTTAATTCCCATAACAAGGATCAATACTATGGGTTTTGACTCTAGAACCTTCTAAACACACTCTAGAATAAATTTAATCATGTATCAGCCTAATGATCGCATAAATCATATTATAAAATTACGATGGAAACATCTGTATCTATTGTTAAAGCTAAAACAAAACCAAACAAGAGACCACACACAACCCACCCTTGAATTCGATTCACTACTATCAAACTCATCCAAATCACTCAACCACCATATTTGAACACGTTTTTTAGAAAAGCTAATAAAATGAAGGAAAATGACAACTCTTTACCCATAGATACCCTTTCTATGTGTTAATGCAAGCGTATAAGTTGGATCGAGATCAAGACACCAGTCAGAACCCATAGGAATCGAGAATCAATTATTGTTATGAGTAATAGTGATAGGATGTCAAGTATTTTACTCAATGTACAATCAATGAATATGAAGTTCATCAAGCTCACCCGCCCAACTCATTTAGATCTACTTATATTTCACTTGTAATCGTGCATGCACCTATTTTTGCATCCAAATAAATTTAACCACGTATAAGCCTAATGATCGCATAATTCACATTGTAAAATCTCAAGTGAAACATCTATATTATTGTTTAAAGCGAAACAAAAACCAAACAAGACCACAACACAACCCACCCTTGAATTCGTTTCACTACTATCAAACTCATCCAAAACACTCAACCACCATATTGAACCCTCTTTTGTAGAAAAGCAAATAAAATGAATGAGAATGACAACTCTCTACCCATAGATACCTTTAATAAGTGTCAACACAAGCGTATAAGTTGGAACGATATCAAGATACCAGTCGAAACCCACTATGAATAGAGAATTAAATTACATTGTGAATAATAGTGATAAGATGTCACAGTATTTTACTCAATGTACAATCAATGAATTGAAGTTAAATCAAGCTCTCATGCCCAACTCATTAAGATCTACTTATATTTCACTTGAAATAGGGGGAGCACCTAGTTTTTGCATCCAATATTTCGCGAAGGTTAACATAATACCATGTAAAATGAACTAGGTATACTACAACATTAAATAGAAATGATATTGAATGAAAGGTTTAATTCCCATAACACCTCAATACTATGGGGTTTTGACTTTAAAACTTCTAAACACACTCTAGAATAAATTTAATCAAGTATAAGCCTATGATCGCATAAATCACATTATAAAATTGCGATTGAAACATCTGTATCATTGTTTATAGCAAAAACAAAGCAAACAAGATACCACACACCCCACCCTTGATATTCGATTCATTACTATCAAACTCATCCCATTCACTCAACCACCATATTTGAACACTCTTTTGTAGAAAAGCTAAAAAATTAATGAAAATGACAATCCTCTACCATAAGATACCTTTTCTATGTGTCAATGCAAGCGTATAAGTGGATTGAGATCAAGACACCAGTCGGAAGCCAATAGGAATCAAGAATCAAATTACAGTTGTGAATAATCGTGATAAGATGTCAAGTATTTTACTCAATGTACATCAATGATATGAAGTTACATCAAGCTCACACACCAACTCATTTAGATCTACTTATATTTTACTTGTAATAGTGCAAGCACCTATTTTGCACCCCAATATTCATGAAACGTTAACATAACACATGTAAAATGAACTACGTATACTAAAACATTAATAGAAATAGATATTGAATGAAAGGTTTAATTCCCGTAACAAGATCAATACTATGGGGTTTTGACTCTAGAACCTTCTAAACACACTCTAGATATTAAAATCATGTATAAGCCTAATGATCGCATAAATCATATTATAAATTACGATGGAAACATCTGTATCTATTGTTTAAAGCTAAAACAAAACCAAACAAGAGACCACCAACCCACCCTTGAATTCGATTCACTACTATCAAACTCATCCAAATCACTCAACCACCATATTGAACACGTTTTTGTAGAAACTAATAAAATGAAGGAAAATGACAACTCTTTACCCATAGATACCCTTTCTATGTGTCAATGCAAGCGTATAGTGGGCGAGATCAAGACACCAATCAGAAACCCCATAGGAATCGAGAATCAAATTATTGTTATGAGTAATAGTGATAGGATGTCAAGTATTTTACTCAATGTACAATCATGAATATGAAGTTAATCAAGCTCACACGCCCAACTCATTTAGATCTACTTATATTTCACTTGTAATCGTGC
This sequence comes from Flaveria trinervia, assembly GCA_025506515.1. Classification (NCBI taxonomy): domain Eukaryota; kingdom Viridiplantae; phylum Streptophyta; class Magnoliopsida; order Asterales; family Asteraceae; genus Flaveria; species Flaveria trinervia. The sequence continues at coordinate 17,436 of JACCIX010000175.1, read as the reverse complement.
ATGCACCTATTTTTGCATCCAAATACTCGCGAAACGTTAACATAACACATGTAAATGAACTACGTATACTAAAACATTAATAGAAAAGATATTGAATGAATGTTTATATCCTGTAACAATCGTAAATACTATGGGTTTTGACTCTAGAACCTTCTTAACAGACTCCAAAATAAATTTAATCATGTATACACCTAATGAGTGCATCAATCACATTGTAAACTCGCCATTGAAACATCCACATCTATTGTTTAAAGCGAAACAAAAACCAAGCAAGAGACCACACAACCCACCCTTGAATTCGTTTCACTACTATCAAACTCATCCAAAACACTCAACCACCATATTTGACCCTCTTTTGTAGAAAAGCTAATAAAATGAATGAAATAACAACTCTCTACCATAAATACCTTTATTATGTGTCAGCGCAAGCGTATAAGTTGGAACGAGATCAAGACACGAGTCAGAACACAATATGAATCGAGAATCAATTACAGTTGTGAATAATAATGATAAGATGAACAGTATTTTACTCAATGTACAATCAATGATATGAAGCTAAATCAATCTAACACACCCAAGTCATTTAGATCTACTTATATTTCACTAGTAATTTTGCAAGCACCTATTTTGCATCCAAATATTCGCGAAAGGTTACATAACACATGTAAAATGAACTACATATACTAAACATTAAATAGAAATAGATATTAAATGAAAGGTTTAATTCCCGTAACAACCGTAAATACTATGGGGTTTTGACTCTAGAACCTTCTAAACCGACTCCAGAATAAATTTAATCACGTATATGCCAAATGATCGCATAAATCACATGTAAAATCGCAATTTAAACATCTATATCTATTGTTTAAAGCGAAACAAAAACCAACAAGAGACCACCCAACCCCCCATGAATTCATTTCACTACTATCAAACTCATCCAAAACACTCAACCACCATATTTGAACCCTCTTTTGTAAAAAAGAAAATAAAATGAATGAAAATGACAACTCTCTACCCATAGATACCTTCATTATGTGTCACGCAAGCGTATAAGTTGGAACGAGATAAAGACACCAGTCGGAACCCAATATGACTCGAGAATCAAATTACAGTTGTGAATAATAGTGATAAGATGTCAAGTATTTTACTCAATGTAAATCAATGATATGAAGTTAAATCAAGCTCACATGCCCAACTCATTAAGATCTACTTATATTTCACTTGAAATAGTGCAAGCACCTAGTTTTGCATCCAATATTCGCGAAAGGTTACATAATACATGCAAAATAAACTACGTATACTAAAACATTAAATAGAAATTGATATTGAATGAAGGTTTAATTCCCGTAACAACCATTAATACTATGCGGTTTGACTCTAGAACCTTCTAAACACACTCTAGAATAAATTTAATAAAGTATAAGCCTAATGATCGCTTAAATCACATTGTAAAATTGCGATTGAAACATCTGTATCTATCGTTTAAAGCGAAAACAAAACCAACAAGAGACCACACAACCCACCCTTGAATTCGATTGACTACTGTCAAACTCATCCAAATCACTCAACCACCATATTTGAACACTTTTTTGTAGAAAGCTAATAAATGAAGGAAAATGACAACTCTTTACCCATAGATACCTTTTCTATGTGTCAATGCAAGCATATAAGTTGGATCGAGATCAACACCAGTCGGAACCCAATAGGAATCGAGAATCAAATTACAGTTGTGAGATAATAGTGATAGGATGTCAAGTATTTTACTCAATGTACACCAATGAATATGAATTTAATCAAGCTCACACGCCCAACTCATTTAGATCTATTATATTTCACTTGTAATAGTGCAAGCACTTATTTTTGCATCCAAATATTCACGAAACGTTAACATAACACATGTAAAATGAACTACGTATACTAAAACATTAAATAGAAATAGATATTGAATGAAGGTTTAATTCCCTTACAATCGTAAATACTATGGGGTTTTGACTCTAGAACCTTCTAAACAGACTCCAAAATAAATTTAATCATGTATACGCCTAATGAATGCATCAATCGCATTGTAAAATCGCAATTGAAGCAACTTCATTTATTTTTTAAAGCAAAAAACAAAACCAAGGAATAGACCACACAACCCACCTTGATTCGTTTCACTACTATCAAACTCATCCAAACACTCACCACCATATTTGAACACTCTTTTGTAGAAAAGCTAATAAAATGAATGAATAACAACTCTCTACTTATATATACCTTTATAGTGTCAACGCAAGCGTATACGTCGGAACGAGATCAAGACAATAGTGAAAAGCCAATAAGAATCGAGAATCAAATTATAGTTGTGAATAATAGTGATAGATGTCCAGTACTTTCTGAATGTACAATAAATGAATATGAAGCTAAAACAAGCTCACACACCCAAGTCATTTAGATCTACTTATATTTCACTTGTAATAGTGCAAGCACCTATTTTTGCATCCAAATATTCGCGAAAGGTAACATAACACATGTAAAATGAACTACACATACTAAACATTAAATAGAAATAGATATTAAATGAAAGATTAATTCCGTAACAACCGTAAATACTATGGGGTTTTGACTCTAGAACCTTCTAAACAGACTCCAGAATAAATATAATCACGTAAAGCCTAATGTCGCATAAATCACTTGTAAAATAGAAATTTAAACATCTATATTTATTGTTTAAAGCGAAACAAAAACCAAACAAGAGAGCACACAACCCACCCATGAATTCATTTCACTACTATCAAACTCATCCAAACACTCAACCACCATATTTCTTTTGTAGAAATGAAAAGAAAATGAATGAAAATAACAACTCTCTACCCATAGATACCTTTATTATCTGTCACGCAAGCGTATAAGTTGGAACGAGATAAAGACACCAATCGGACCCATATGAATCGAAAATCAAATTACAGTTGTGAATAATAGTGATAAGATGTCAAGTATTTTACTCAATGTACAATCAATGAATATGAAGTTAAATCAAGCTCACACGCCCAACTCATTAAGATCTGCTTGTATTTCACTTGAAATAGTGCAAGCACCTAGTTTTGCATCAAAATATTCGCGAAAGGTTAACATAATACATGTAAAATGAACGACGTATACTACAACATTAAATAGAAATCGATATTGAATGAAAGGTTTAATTCCCGTAACACACCACTCAATACTTTGGGGTTTTGACTCTAGAACATTCTAACACACTCTAGAATAAATTTAATCAAGTATAAGCCTAATGATCGCATAAATCACATTGTAAAATCGCGATTGAAACATCTGTATCTATTGTTTAAAGCGAAACAAAAACCAAACAACAGACCAGACAACCCCCCCTTGAAGTCTTTTCACTACTATCAACTCATCCAAAACACTCAACCACCATATTTGAACCCTCTTTTGTAGAAAAGCAATAAAATGAAGGAAAATGATAACTCTTTACCCATAGATACCTTTTCTATGTGTCATGCAAGCGTATGATTTGGATCGAGATCAAGACACCAGTCGAACCCAATAGGAATCAAGAATCAAATTACAGTTGTGAGTAATAGTGATAGGATGTCAAGTATTTTACTCAATGTACAATCATGAATATGAAGTTAAATCAAGCTCACACGCCCAACTCATTTAGATCTATATATATCACTTGTAATAGTGCAAGCACTTATTTTTGCATCCAATATTCGCGAAACGTTAACATAACAATGTAAAGACTATGTATACTAAAACATTAAATAGAAATAGATATTGAATGAAATGTTTAATTCCCGTAAAAATCGTAAATACTATGGGGTTTTGAGTCTAGAATCTTTTAAAAAGACTCCAAAATAAATTTAATCATGTATACGCCTAATGATTGCATATATCACATTGTAAAATCGCAATTGAAAGATCTTAATCTATTGTTTAAAGCGAAACAAAAACCAGGCAAGAGACCACACAACCCACCCTTGAATCGTCTCACTACTATCAAACTCATCCAAACACTCAACCACCATATTGAACCCTCTTTTGTAGAAAGCTAATAAAATGAATGAAAATAATAACTCTCTACCCTAGATACCTTTATTATGTTTCAACGCAAGTGTATAAGTTGGAACGAGATCAAGACAACAGTCAGAACCCAATATGAGTCGAGAATCAAATTACAGTTGTGAATAATAATGATAAGATGTCAAGTATTTTACTCAACATAAATCTGAATATGAAGTTAAATCAAGCTCACACGCCCAACTCATTAAGATCTACTTATATTTCACTTGAAATAGTGCAAGCACCTTGTTTTGCATCCAATATCACGAAAGGTAACATGATACATGTAAAATGAACTACGTATACTACAACATTAAATAGAAATAGATATTCAATGAAAGGTTAATTCCCGTAACAATTGTAAATACTATGTCGTTTGACTCTAGAACCTTCTAAAGAGACTCCTGAATAAATTTAATCACGTATAAGCTTAATGATCGCATAAATCACATTGTAAAATCGCAATTGAAACATCTATATCTATTGTTTAAAGCGAAACAAAAACCAAACAAGAGACCACACAACCCACCCTTGAATTCTTTTCACTACTATCAAACTCATCCAAAACACTCAACCACAATATTTGAACCCTCTTTTGTAGAATAGCAAATAAAATGAACTAAAATGACAACTCTCTCTCTACCCATAGATACCTTTATTATGTGTCAACGCAAGCGTATAAGTTGGAACGAGATCAAGACACCAGTCGGAACCCAATGTGAATCGAGAATCAAATTACAGTTGTGAATAATAATGATAAGATGTCAAGTATTTTACTCAATGTAGAATCATTGAATATGAATTTAAATCAAGCTCACACACCCAACTCATAAAGATCTACTTATATTTCACTTGAATAGTGCAAGCACCTAGTTTTGCATCCAATATTCACGAAAGGTACACATAATACATGTAAAATGAACTACGGTGTACTACAACATTAAATAGATAATATTGAATGAAGGATTATTCTCGTTTCTCGCAGCCAGAATTCACACTTCAAGAACTTGGCGAAAAGTTTCTCTTCCTTAACAGTTCCAATATTGCCCGACGTGTTCTTCATGATCCTCTTTCGATCGGGAGTAGATAAGTATATCGTCTATGAATACAATCACAAACTTATCCAAATAAGGTTTACACACCCGATTCATCAGGTCCATAAATACAGCTGGTGCGTTAGTCAATCCGAACGGCATGACCAAGAACTCATAGTGCCTATAACGATTTCTAAACGCTGTCTCGGTATGTCCTCCTTGAAAACCCTAATTGATGGTCTCCAGAACGAAGTCGATCTTCGAGAAATACGAATCTCCCTGTAACTGATCAAATAGGTCGTCGATCCTGGGGAGAGGATACCGATTCTTCACAGTTAACTTGTTCAACTCACGGTAGTCAATGCACATACGGAATGACCCATCCTTCTTTTTGACAAATAACACCGGTGCCCCCCAAGGCGAGTGACTCGACCGAATAAAACCCTTCTCCAGTAGCTCCTGTAACTGGCTAGATAGCACTTGCATTTCAGATGGTGCTAACCGATACGGTGTCTTTGCTACCGGTGTAGCTCGAGGAACCAACTCAATATGAAATTCCACCTGCCATGGAGGAGGCAAACAGATTAGTCATCAGGAAATACATCTGGGTAATCCCGCGCTACAGGGTATCTACCAATTTCTGCTCCTCTTCTTTCTTTTCCACCACATGAGCCAGAAAAGCGTAGCACTGTTTTCGTAAACTCCCGCGTGCTTTCATGCAGGAAATGAGCTTTAAGTTTCTTCCCGGTCGTTCTCCTTGAATTCTGAGTACTCCTTCGTCCGACATAGGGACTCGCACTACCTTGTCCCGACAGACAATCTCAGCCTCGTGTTTTGACAACCAATCCATTCCCACAATCACGTCGAAACTTCCTAACTCAAAGGGTATCAAGTCTATATCGAAGGCGTGGTTCTCTAATATTATCGAGCACTTTGTAATAATCTCGTCGGCCTGAACAACCTTACCATTGGCCATTTCTACAGAGTAGCTAGTTTCTAGCCTACTAAGACTCAAATCAAGCAATTGCACAAACTCAGAAGATATAGCTATTGTCGGCTCCAGTGTCAAATAATACACATGCAAAGTGATGATTGAGTAAATGCGTACCCGTGATAACATTCGGGTCCTGACGGGCATTGTTGTTGCTCCAATGACAAAAGCGCGTCCCCGAGCCGTATTCCCTTGGTTTGCTGGGCTTGATTTCCAGCATAGCCATCACCTGTTGTTGGTTGTTTCCCTTGTTGACCCGATGCCCGATTCAGTTTGGGGCCATGTTCTGGAGTGATCAAGGCTTCCACACTCGTAACAGCCCCTGGCATTCCCGCGGGGTTAACCGTGTTGACTGGTGCGACCATATTCGGCGTTGGTGTGCAGTCTCTTGCTAAATGCCCCAGGCGTCTACAATTCACGCACACCGGCACGACATATCTGGGGGATGATGAAAGTTGCACCTATCACATTTAGGGTGCGAGCCCACATACTCTCGCTGCCCTAGGTCACAGCCCAAAATTTCTGGTTTTCTTGGGCCATTTTCTCAAATTTCCTGGCACTCGACCGGCTCGTTTCCCCAACATATTTCCTTTTCTCTGCTCCCCTGCCCAATACCCCTGTTCTCACCATCTCATCAGTTAGAGCGGCAGCCTTTAGAATTGCGCTCTGGATAGTAGAGGAGCAGTTGCGGTTGCCATTGCCCGGATTTAAGGCGCAAGTCCCCAAATATACCTCTCTATCCTTTTTGATTCCAGGGTGACCAGATGTGGAACCAATCTTGCTAGCTCGTGAAAAAGATCATGTAAGCTGCGTGTCCAGTCCCCACCATAGCATGATTCCAGAACTCATGCTCCGTTTCTGCATCTCATTGAGAGGACAGTACTCCTCCGTAATTAGGGCTTTGAACTCATCCCACGACATTTGCATCGCCGATTCTCTTTCTCCAGCCTGAATCTGGGTGTTCCACCAAGTTTGTGCCTTGCCCTGTAGTGAGCATGTGGCATACTTGATCCTTTGACTGTCGAGGCATTCGCTGATGTCAATCACTGCCTCCATCTTTTCATGCCATCTAGTCAGGGCTATGGATCCACCTTTGCCATCAAACTCTCTCTCGGTTTACAAGCCACAAATTCCTTGTATGACATCCCCGTCTAGCATTCACAACCCCGGTCTCATTAACGATTCCTTTTCATTACCGGCTGTACCACCATCCCGGTCTCCTGATTGCTTTCATTCCCAGTCGGGTTCCCCATTATCCTCATTTTCATTGCCACCATCCCCGTGGGGGGTGGTTCAGAAGAGCATCGCTCACTTGGGCCACGATAGTCGGAATCAGTGCGGCCAGCTGTTGAGCAATTAAGGCTGCATATCAGAGTTTCCTGTACCCTGATTGTCGTTGGTAGGACCATCGCTTGTCCTTGGTGCTCTACCTCTGCCCCTGCCTCTGCCCCTCGGGGCTTTACTTCCGCCATTGTTGTTGCGGGTAACTCTTCGAGGCGGCATGTTCTAATTATAAGAATAGTAAATGCATAATTTTAACCATTGCAAGGCACATTATCCATGTCACCTAAGGTCTAATATTCGGGGTTAATACCATACTTATGGTTGTCACACATCGCATACAAGTCGTGTAATTCTCACACCATGTATAGGTAATGTCCAAACAGTAGTCCATCATAATATGGCATATCCATGCATGAAATCAAGTTTAGTCTAGCGGAGGTTGCCTATTTCCTCCTCTCTCGAGGTGTCAGACAAAACCTCCCCGGGGTAAATCCAGTGTCTAAGGTCAAGCGCAATAGCATGATCTATGAAGATCTCTTCGGGTATAATACCCAGATTGATAAAACAACTCGGTGCGCAGAGGGAAACCAAAGATCCAATAGAAGCATCCCATAAAAAGTGAGCACAAGGGCTCCCTCACAGGGTGAAAAGATCATGAAACAGATAGATAAACGAACAAGTAATGAGGAACACGTATGAGATATAAAATGCACACAACCCTGCCATGCAAATCTATATGAAGGTTCCTAGGTTATAGTCTAGGTCAAGAGTTTTCAAGAGTTTTCAAAAGAGTAATTGGTGATTAAAAACAGACTACATCAAGAGTTTTCAAAATGACAAGTTTAGCCCGAAAATGCATCCTAGGGTCTCCACTAAGGCAGCATACCTAGATCTTCAGCTAGCATGATCACCTGAAAAGATATGCTCAAAATGGTCAACAAAATTGTTGGTGAGCTCGCAGGTTTAAATGTAAATAAGTATTGATGCTGTAAAAAGTTGTTGCAGAATACCGTGCATATATATTCACCCAAGGCCCGTTCCTGGCATCTGTTCGTACTAACTAGTATACCAACACGAGGGTGGGGGTGTCAACCCAAGTAGTACTACTAATACCTATCCGTCGGTTCCCACACTGGAATTAAATGGTTGTAAGAAAGAACCACAAAGCAGACCCAAGCATGTATCATATAAGTACCCATAAAACAGTAGCATGTTAATTCTAAGTATGTAAATTGTATGTATGTTGTACAGCATGAAAATGGGTGAGCATACTTTTCCCCATGTTTGTAAATGTTTGTAAAGTAGTATATGCATAAAAAGGGGCCACGAAACTCACATGTTAAGTGGTAAGTATGAATGATCAAGTTCCCAACGGTTGTATGCAATGAATACTCAAACACCTATTGACAGTTATTGTTAAGCATTATGATATGTATAAAGCAAGTAGTAATGTCTGGTGAGTTCGGGTTGTATCGGTTCGGTCGTGGGTAACACACACACAAGCGGACACACGTATCAGACCTTATGTAGATCCAAGTACTAAGAGTAGTCGTCATTGCTAATGACATCCGTACAAAGATCCCATTGTTGTAAAAGGTAGTACTTGTTAAATATTTGTAGTCCGAAATAGGTTGTCAATAATTGTAAAATGTTATGTTGATTTATATTGAATTGGTATGTGCATGTTGATAGCGTTGACTTTAATCTTTGTGGTCAAGCAATGACACTTTTACTGATGTTACCTTATCATCACAAGACATTAGGAAGGGAATTCACACATACATGTATCATCAGTCACACAACAGGACCAGACGCTCGACTCAACACTCCATTCATACGAATCAACCTTCAATCTTACGAATCAGCTTCATTGGCACTATTGAACCTTCATTCGTACGACTGGCATCCGGTCGTACCACACAACACCCAATCGCACGACTTAACCTCCATACACATGAATCAACCTTCATTCGTACGAATTAGCTTCATTCTTATGACTGAACCTTCATTCGTACGATTGGCCTTCAGTCGTGCGATACACGCACAGTCGCATGCATTCATTTGGTCATAGGACTCAATCGCACACCACATTCATTTGCATGCACTCAATCGCACACAACATTCATCCGTATTGACTCAATCGCACACAACATTCGTCCGCATTGACTCAATCGCAGACAACACTCGATCGCACGACTCAGTCGCATGACATTCCCAGTCGCACGACTCATCGCCCGAATGACACAGTCGCATGACTCAGTCGCACGACTCACCCAGTCGCACGGTCATTCGCATGACAGACCCAGTCGCCTGAACTGCAGGTTCGCGACTGCTAAAGTGTAGAGTAGCCTTCGGCTACCCCGAGCACGGGTTTTACACAACAAAGACTTCCAGAATCACACAACAAACACACACAAACAAGAAGCACACTTAGAAAGACACCACACGCACCCACACGACCTCTTGTGTTCGGTTTGACCCGAACACCCAAAACCCTAGAAATGGATAGCAGTAAAATGAGCAAGAAATGGACAACCAAGGTCGTCTACCTGCAAGGATGGAGTAGACTAGGTTGTAGACGAAGCCTAGACGAAGAAAACGAGACCAAATGGAGTGTTTTTGGTGCAAAAGTGAAGAAGATAGGTGATGAAGAAGAAGTGAAGAAGAAGTGAAGAAGAAGTGAAGAAGATGAAGAAAATGGCTGGGAATGGGGTTTTTATACCCACCCCAAGTTTGCAAAATGTCAATTTTAGTCCCTGCACTTAGCCCCCGAGTTTCCAAAGTTTGTTTTGGTTGAAAACGACTTTAAGCGTGTTCGTTATTTTAATGTTAAAAGTGTTTTTAATGGTAATTGATGACTTAAAATGGTTTTATTAATGATAATGGTTATAATTAAAAATGAGATATTTGGTGATAATGGTGATGAAATTTATAAAAGGTTCAGGTTTAGCACACGTTCACAAAGAAAGTACAGGCACACGGATAATAAAGTAAGTATGAGCTCCATAACAGGAGTTCAAGAAGAAGAGGAAGAACAATTAAGAATAATTCGATGGTTTAAGGTGACGGATGTCACAACAAAATACTCAACATCACCTTTGAACCCTCTTTGAACAATTAAGAATAATTTGATGTTTTGGTGATAATGTGTTTGACGGACCTTAAGGCGACGGATGTCACAACAAAACCCTCCTTTGAATTCGATTCACTACTACCAAACTCATCCAAAATACTCAACCATCACCTTTGAACCCTCTTGCCTAAAAAAGCAAATAAAATGAATGAAAATAAGAACTCACTAACCATAAATACATTTATTATGTGTGAAGGCAACCGTAGAAATTGTAACGAGATCAAGACACTAGTCAGATTAACTCAATATGGTTTAAAGCAAAACCAAAACCAAACAAGAGACCACACAACCCACCCTTGAATTCCATTCACTACTACCATGCTCATCCAAAACATCAACCACCATCTTTGAACCCTCTTTCCTAGAAAATCCAATAAAACCAATGAAAATAACAACTCTCTACCCATGGATAGCTTTAATACATGTCAAGGAAACCTTAGAAATTGGAACGGTTCAAGACACTTGGCGGATGAATTCAATATGAATCGAGAATGAAATGACAATTGTGAATAAAAGTGATAAGATGTCAAATGTGTTACTCAATGTGTGATAAGTGAAAATGAAGGTAAATCGAGCTCACACACGCAACTAATTTTGATCAGGTTATATTTCACCTGAAATAGTGCAAGCACATATTTTTGCATCCAAATATTGGTGAAAGGTTAACATAATACATGTAAAATGAACTACGTATACTAAAACGTAAAATAGAAGTAGATATTGAATGAAAGGTTGAAATTCTCGTAACAACCTTCATGCCTATGGAGTTTTAATTCTAGAACCTTCTAAACACACTCTGGAACTAATTTAATCAAGTAAAAAGCATAATGATCATGTAAATCACATTGTAATATTGTGATTTAAATATTTGTATCTATTGTTTTAAGCAAAACCAAAACCAAACAAGAGACCGCACAACCCACCCATGAATTCGATTCACTACTACCAAACTCATCTAAAACACTCAATCACCAGCATTGAATCCTCTTGCCTTGAAAAGCCAATAAATGAATGAAAATGACAAATCTCTACCCAGGGATACCTTTATTATGTGTCAAGGAAACCATAGAACTTAGAACGGGATCAAGAAACCAGTCGAATTAACTCAATATGAATCGAGAATTGTTGATACATGTATGTCCTTAGATCATGATATGGATGTAATAGATCTTGTTTGTCTAATTCTGAGGTAATGTTTGGAATGATTAATGAAATGATATTGGTTGTTTGTTATTTATAATGTTTAATATTTCATTAATGAGTCGATGTTGAATTGGTTAATTAGGTTTGTGGTTGTTTGAATTGTTACACATAATGTTATAATAATTAATACATTCAAACTTAACAAAATGAAGTTCTCATGCGAATGGACCATACGCATGAATAACTTCATACGAATGACTCAGTCGCACGACTGAACTAGGAGACTGGATCAGTCGTATGATTGTAACATAGGATCGGCTCAGTCGCATGACTGAACACTCAGTCGTGCGGATGAATCAACCACATGGTTCAATTGCACGACTGAGCACTCAGTCGTGCGGATGAATCAACCACATGGTTCAATCGCACGACTAAACCATACTAATAATGGTTCAGTCGCACGAATGAACAATACTAACCTATAAATACAACCCAATTCGTGGAAAAACTAGAGAGCATTCGTTCTATTCGACTCCAGACGTACCCTAGCCGTCCAGAAGCCTCCAAGTTGATACTCCAAGTTCATAGAATGCTGTAGATCGATTCCTAATCAATTCTTAACGTTTGATTCAATACTTTATTGATTCTACGTGCGTTCTCACCGATTGGATCGCCAATCAAATAGGATTCCGCACTATTTGGTTTGGTTTACACGAATCATTCGGTATTTCGTTTAAATACCAGGTCCTAACAAGTGGTATCAAAGCTTTGGCTCTTGATTACGTGTGATTCAATCAAGATTGATAAAAAGTTTGTGTTTTTTCACAAAAAACGCAATCTTTTGTGTCAAAAGTTGTCTTGGACGTTCCCTGCTCATAAAGTTTCGGTTTCTACGGCCTTAGGCGATTAGGGTTTGCGAAATTTCGAATTTTTACGGCTAAAACACGTTTAACCTAGAAATTTTCGCAAAACAGCAGCTTCTGTCGCACGAGTGAGCCATTCGCACGACTGGACTTCATTCGCATACACCAGACGCACGATTAGACTGAGTCGCATCTCCATTTGTACGACTGAACCATCCTTTCGCAGTGTTCATACGCATCAGATTCATTCGCACCACTGAACCAATCGCTTAGTTCAACCGCACGATTGAACCAATCGCATAGTTCATTCGCATGGATAGCCCATCCGCATCACCCAGTCGCACCAGTTTGACAGTTTTTCTAGTACACTTAAAAGTTAATCAAGATGGAAGATCAGATGTCAGCGTTTACCGTCGGCAAGGACTCAAGGATCCAGAACCTACTGTTGCTTGAGAGTGAGGTGGGGAATCATAATAAACAACCAAAACTCTTAACGTTAGATGAGTTTCCCCACTGGAAACAACATTTTGAGATCTACCTCAATAGAGTGGATCCAAATATGTGGGAAGCTATCGAGATTGGGTATAGTATGCCGGTGGGAGAAGATGGGGTAAAGCTTACTTTGGGAGGGATGACTGATGCTCAGAAAGTTAAGTATAATGCAGAGAAGAGAGTTTATGCATTGATTACACAGTCTATTTCTAAAGATATTTTCCACCAGTACTCGGAGAATAAGCAGGCCAAGAAATTGTGGGATGAGCTGGAAAAGAGATACGACGGGAATGCTTCGCTGAAGGCAATTAAAGCTAAGGAACTGAAGAAAGAATTTGACAACTTTTCATCGATGGGAAAAGAGAGTTTAGACGATGTTATTGATAGACTCTACCATTTGATGAGCGAGCTGCACATACATGGTGTCACAACTACCATGGAAGATAAAGTGTCAAATTTTCCTGACGGGTTGCCAGAAAGTTGGGCTTCTTTTTTGTCAAATCTGAGACAAAATGGATTGCTATCAAAGTTGGATATCAATGACTTCATTCTAAAGCTGCGAGAAGAAGCACTTAGGATGAAGTATAGAGCTCAGAAGTCTTCGCACACTCAGATTCCAGCTTTGTACAATGCCATGCCTCAAGCTAAGACGTCTGGAGCACCTCTTCAGACTGCATTTGTGTCTAGCTCATCGGGTCCTTCACAAGCTTCTCCTTCAGGTTCAGAAATGTTAGGGTCTTCTTGTACCCATTACATTGGAACTGAAGCGAATGCTACTAGACTGAAGTCCGAGAACCTCGGTAATGTGACTGTGGAAGTAGCTCGAGAGCATATGGATCTTTTGGCAGCAGTGGTTCATTCTTATGATGGACTTGTTGCTGGGAAGATTGGAAACTGCCATCTGGCAGATGAGGACTATGAGTAGGTGGATGAAATGGAGCTAGAGAGAATGGATATTACATGGGCCTTAGCAAGTGCTATCCGGAGAGCAAAGAAGTTCATGAAGAAGACCAGACAAAACTTGGTTGCTACTAAGGACACTACTTTTGGTTTCGACAAGAGCAAGGTGACCTGCTTCAACTGTGGAGAAAAGGGGCACTTCAAGAGAGAATGTATGAAGCCAAAGAAGACTGTGAACGGGAACCCATTATCGTCATTCACTCGACAAGACAAGCAAGCTAGCAGCTCTACTTCATCAAGCAAGGATCCAAAGCCTTGACTGCTTATGATGATGAAGGACAAGACTGGAGCTTTCGGTTTGTCTCTCCAGGGGAATCTAATATTGCCGGTGTAGAAAATTTAGATGATGATTTCGTGAGTGAGGGAGATATTGCAGTTGAGATAGCGATGTCAAATATTGAAGAGACAACTACAACTGAGGTCAGCTACAAGCCTGAAGAAGGGACTTCAACAGCAAAGACAGAATCACCAGAACCAGATGTTGCGTTGATGGCTAACTCTTCTGAACCTCCTCAGGTAAGTACCACTGACCAACTGTTTAAAAATCATGCTTGTTCTGACTGTGATAAATTTAGAGAAAGCATAGATCATAAATTTGCTAGGTTGTTAGATCATAATTATAGCCTAGTAAAGGATTTGAAACTGTGCACCGAGGCAAATAGAGTTTTAAAACAAAATGAGCATAGTTACAAAGAAAAGATAGACCTTTTTGACTAAACAGCTTAGGGAAACTGAAGTAGTTGCATTTAACTAAGCTAATGACATTAGGTACTATCTTAACTCCCTAGAAGACACTAAGAAGCAAAAGGCAGTCTTAGAAGTAGAAGTAAACTCATTAAAGCAAAAACTACACAGTTGGACAAGTTCATCACACATTGTCCAACACTTAGTGAGAGAAAGAAACAACGGGGAGGGTTTGGGTTATAAAGTGGTTCCACCACCACCTGAGACCTTGATGAACACTAAGAGTAGACCAATAAATAACAACCCCATCAAGGATCATGTGGTGTCTACTCCTCTTGTTAGTGATCCAGATTCCTCATGTTCATCAATTGAAACTGGAACAAAACAAAAGGAGGCCATTTCAAAGGCAAAGGGTAAAATGCCTTGTGTTAATCTGGAAAAAGAATTTGAAAAGGTTAATATAAAGTTCGAGTCAAACAAAGTCAAATCTGAATCTAAAAGGACTGCTAATGTTAATCTTTCACAAGCTTCATATAAAAAACCAGTTAACCAAAAGGAAAAAAGATGTTAAAAATGTTAAAACAGTTGATTTTGTTAAACAAAAGAAAACATCAAAAGAAACAGAGTCAAAACCCAAACTAAGTGATGTTACTAGGGTGTCACACACATCTCCACAAAGAATGTTTAATCATAAAGTTGACAGCAGGTCGTGCTACAACTGTGGAGAGTATGGACACATTGCTTCCTTTTGTTCTTACTATCAGACACCTAGGAAGAAGATTGAACTTCAGGATTCAAAACCTAGGTATTCTAAGAGGAGTTCTTTAACTCCACCTAGAAGAACTAGTGAACCTAACATTCAACCCATTAGCTAGTCGACTGTTTATCACAAACAGGCATTGCACAAATCTGTCTTATGGAAAGAGAAGTCATCCTCTGTGTCTGATAATGATGACAAGAAGGAACTTGAGCTACCCTCACCCTCTAAGGGGCAATAGGTTGAATTCATGATGTGTGATGCCTTTGGGAAACCCAAGCCAGTAAAGGCTTGGGTTCCTAACCTAAACTAATGTTTTACATTATATGTGCAGGGTGTTCGCTACAGTGCTGAAACCAACACGTTGATTGTAGACAACAGAGCATCCAGGCACATGACAGGGAACAGGGCTCTTTTATCAAACGTCAAGCAATAAAAGGAGGGCATGTTTCGTTTGCTGGAAACAAGGGAGGCTATATCACAACTCAGGGAGAAGTTGGAAATCAGAAAGTTAAGTTTGATAAGGTGAACTACGTTCAACAACTTCAAAACAACTTACTTTCTGTTTCCCAAATCTGTGATAAAGGTTTTAAAGTCATATTCGACAACAAGAAGTGTTACGTCCTAAAGAAAGACTATGTGATTCCGGAGGACCAAGTTCTGATGACAGCTTCAAGATATAAAGACCTTTATGTTTTGGATCTCTCAACGGCTTCTACAATGGATCATGAAGTTCAGTGCTTCCTATCAAAAGCTACTGAGAAGGACTCCATTTCCTGGCATAGGAGAATGGGACACATAAATCAACGGAAGATGAATCACTTGATTCAGAAGGATCTAGTGCGAGGTGTTAACGTAAAAAATTTCCAACTTCCTAATTTTTGTGTAGCATGCAAGAAAGGCAAATAGACGAAGAAGACTCATAAGGAAAAGAAAGTTCATTATATCGAGCTTCCTCTTGAACTTCTTCACATGGATCTGTTTGGTCCGGTCAGTACAAAAAGCATTGCAAGCGACTTGTACTGTTTTATGGTTACTGATGACTACACAAGATTCTCTTGGGTATTGTTTTTGAAGTCCAAATCGGAAACATTTGAGTCATTCAAGGAGTTAGTAACCACACTGGAATCTCTCTACAAGCTGAAGGTGAGACAAGTACACTTAGACAACGGGACTGAATTCAAGAATCAGTGGATGGAGGCACACTGCAAGGAAAAGGGAATTGTGCATCAATTCACTTCTGCCTACACGCCTCAGATGAATGGTGTTGCTGAGAGAAAGAACAAAAGCTTGATAGAGACAACACGGACAATGCTGGCAGACTCGAAACTCCCTATCCAATTCTGGAATGAGGCAGTGGCTAATGCATGGTATACACTAAATCAAGTTCTGATAGTCAAGCACCACGGAAAGACATGTTACGAGCTACTACAACGACGTAAACCGAATCTAGAGTATCTCGAACCATTTGGCGCGCCGTGCACACTTTTGAAGAAAACTCAAGAAGGAAAATTTAGTGAGAAGACTGATGAAGGGATCTTCTTAGGATACACCATACCAAACAAGAGAGTTTACAACAACTCAACGGGTTTAGTAGAAGTGTGGTATAATGTTGATGTTCATAGATATACCACACCACCTACTGGCAAAGGACCCGCCTACTTTTTCGACTATGATGGATTCTTTAAGTCCTTCAACATCCCGATCTCTCCTTCTGATGATGAATTAGCTACTCGAATGATGTATGATACCTTGAATACACCATCTTTTGATTCAACATCATCGAGTTCACAGGGAGAATCATCTACTCAATCAGGGGGAGTAGTCGACGACAGTGACTCCTCCTCTGAAGATGAAGCTGAAGAAGATGACCAGAACAGTCAGGAGGAACAGGTTCCAGTTCCTAAAAGTCCACAAGCATCTAACGGTGATGCACCTTCGACTTCGGAACCTCAAACTCCTTCTACCTCAGATGCAGAACCAAATGTTCATAATCTTGGCTCCGAGGTAGCTGTTCCTACTACTCCAGG